>JANAVB010014596.1:2407698-2697698 GCA_029216955.1 Iris pallida | reverse complement strand
CAAAATTTGTGCGTCAAAACTGAGATCAGTCGATTCCAGTGATCTCACATTGATGAAATTGACTAGCTGACCATGTGGATCACATGTGGATCACCACGATAAGATTTTCAACTTTGTGGTTGATCATCTTAGCTCGATTTATGTATCGTAGGTTTTGCTGTACGAATAACGAGGTGTAGACTTGATATTTTGAACCTACAACTTGTAATTCTTATTATTAGCGAATAATGGTTATCGCAACTAGTTTGACCTAGTCCTAGACGATATAAACACAAGTGTCTTAGATAAAGGTAGTAGGTGACTAGAACGACCCAAGCACCCTAGGTGAGAGTTATGAGTTATACATGTACTTTAGTGTGTGATATACATTTGTTTGTGATTTGGATTGATAGATATTTACATGGAGTATGGTTCATTGGCTCATGGATAGTGGGATAGACCTTGGTACTGCAGTCTCAGCACCATTTGGACAACTCTAGGCAAGTATACCTTGCCAATTTGATATACAGTATTTATATGCTTATTTTCTTAATAGTCTTTCACTTGGATATACTGCTACATGATTCACCTGCTCTCATCGGTATGCTTACATGATTACACCTACTGGCACATAGACATGATACACTGACTCATATTGCATGGCATATAGATGATTAGTTTATGATCTCTGGATGTTTTCTTGTGATGGATTATTTGTGTACATATTGACTGGACTTCTGGACTTATCATTTTCTATAGTTGGACTGGTCATGTCGTAGATGCGACACAGACAGTATCATTGGGTGGAAAGGACGGTCACTAGGCAAAGGGGCTACTTGTAATTTAGTTAGTGATGGTGCTGCAGCTGGTGACGAGCCACTGCATATGTACCCCTTAGAGAGAGCTCGACTCCCCGAACGTTGTTCTCAAGTACATTTCACACAGACTAGACAGTCTGCCTAGTTGTAGTGTTACTGGATCGCCTAATTATTTCCTTGATCACCTGTTATTTACCTAGATCACATGTTGCTCCCTTCACATGTTATTTATTGTACTTAATTTTGGCATGTATATTATGTATCTTGTTACGTCCCACTGAGAAACTAGTTTACTTCCAGGTATATGCTGAGATCCGACATAGGATATTAAGGGTTTACTTCTCAGATTACTCTTTCAGTTATTGTTAGTTGATGTCTTCTTATCATCTTTCTGTAGTATTTCATATCTAGTTTTCTTAGTAGTTCTAGTAGAACTTGTGGATGCATGTTATGGATACTTGGACACTTGACAGCTTATACATATTCGAGTTAGACTAGAGTTAGCTTGAATGCGTAGCCGGCCATTGCCACGTGGCCTGGTCCTGCATATTTTGGTACTGGGGCGTGACATAGTTTTTGTGGTGACCCATGCAGGTC
Source organism: Iris pallida (assembly GCA_029216955.1). Taxonomy (NCBI): domain Eukaryota; kingdom Viridiplantae; phylum Streptophyta; class Magnoliopsida; order Asparagales; family Iridaceae; genus Iris; species Iris pallida. The sequence goes on along the minus strand of JANAVB010014596.1, from coordinate 2,696,304 downwards.
TCGTCTTCGTAAAGTATATGAATTCATAGTAGTACTTAGGATAGGTGTACTACTACGAGCCTGTGACCAATTGATATATAAGATTTGATGATACATCCACAACTAGGATTATAGGTTCTTTACGACTCTCCAACATGATTACTCTCATGTCATCTTCTTTCTCGACGTGATTGCCTTTGTGTTCCATCTTTCCTATGAATTGACTAAACTCTTCTCCATTAACCTCTTGAGTAATTCTTCTCGTTTATTTTCAGTAAATTGTTGGAAATGCCTTACGGATGGGTCCAGAAAAAGTTCAAGAAAGTATATTTATCCTTGTATTACGGAATCGAGAGTTTTTGTAGCCAGAGAAATACTAGTGAGGCTGGACTTCAGATGATGGCATCATGGTTACATATGCTTCACGGATCTTACTTAAACCACACCATATGCATTTGATTGATATTTTATGGATTTAGCCAAGATAAATTTAAGAACATGTATTATCTGGCGTGGCAGCCGTACACTACAGCCATCCGTCGTATTATGGAACGAAAAAGTTATTGCAGCCAGATGCACACTGGCAAGCAGTAACTTCATGTGACATAAACACGGAGGTATATGGTTCTCGAGTTTTACCTAGACTACATCCTAGTATCTCGTTTGGCCTCATACCGTTCTTCGAGATATTTCGACAATCCTTCATGTCTTGCTTGACCCTTAACTTGTTTGAATATTGATATGGATTGCTTGACCCAGTCTTAGGCTCTTGTTACCTTCTATTTAATAAACAACTAAAACAAACCATGTAGTTATATTATATAGTAGAACTAGCTTATGTTGTGGTATGACTAGGGTGTTTGGGTAGTCCAGAGCAGATAAAGTTTCTTATACGTTAATTGGGTTAAGTTTCTAGGATAGGCATTAGTGACTCGCGATATGGATAGAGCATTGAGAGTGACTGCAAGAAACAAATTGAAAGATTATGTTGTGGATAATATTGATTATGATCAAATATGAGACAATGATGCTCAACATATAATTTCAAGGAGAAACCATAGAGAAGGATTGAAGGCAATTAATACAAAAAACTTGTAGTAGATAGAATAAGGGTACTGAGGATAGGATAAGGGAATAAACTACTTACAATTGAGATTGAAAATATGGCTGGTAACCAAGCATTATCGATCTATATACGTCTCGAGGATGACCTATATTCATGAAGGATCCTTTTTGGTAAGAAAGATTCTAGAGGATAAAATGACATAGTTTATAATGGAAGATTCTTGTTGAATCTGAACCAAAATAATTGTAAGAATTTCGAGAAACGAAAGAGGTAATCGTAAGGGTAGCAGATTGAGTAGGATAGCCTTATCAGCTACATACTATAGCTTGACCTATTGGATAATTTTAAATTTCGAGGACAAAATTCTTATAAGGTGGGTAGGATATAAATCCCAAGAATTTTAGGGTTTCTTTTAAAAAATTTAGGTGAATTATTTTCAATAAATAATTTTATTACGATTAGTTTTGATTATTAAATGTACTTCTCCGTAACTTTAATTTTTGGAGCGCCAGAGATGTTAATCTCTCTAAACTTCCTTCATGAGTTTTGTAGTAGGCAAGATTATCTTTATTTTGATATAACATTTCATACTCAAACTTGTTCCCTTGCATTATATTTATATCGCACAACTTTTTGGTCAATTTAGGCCATTTGACCATTTAGAGTAAAACTTGACCTAACTTCCAATTTAATTTCGGAGCTCGACATCGATCCAACCGAATCGATCCAATATATGGTGTTGATCTATTTGAGTCTACTACACACATGCCACTTGTGTGCTATCCAATTAAGCTCATGCATGCTATTAATTTATTAATGATCATAATTGATACAAATTTATAGTCATGATCGTACCAAGCCCAAAACTAACCCAATCTAGCCCAAACCACCCAACCCAAGGGCATGTGACCCCCTCATGACACACCCAAACACCACACACAAATTTTTCTCTCTCCAAAATACCAAATACCTAGCTGTAAATCTCCTTCTTTTTCCTTAGTACTACTATGCTAGTATTCATAATTTTATAAATTATTAGTTTAGTTTGGGATCCCAATACCTACACATATAAGACCTAGCCTAAATTGCCTTGCCACCAGTACATATAGATAAATGAATTACTTATATATATATATATATATATATATATATATATATATATATATATATATATATATATATATAATATATATATATAATATATATATATTATATATATATATATATATATATATATATATATATATATATATTATATATAATATACATATATATATATATATATAATATACATATAAAAATATATATATATATATATATATATATATATATATATATATATATATATATAGGGCCAGAGCAAGCTCTTAGAGGACCAGATTGGCAGGAGATAGCGTTGCTATTCTAGGACCAGAGCAAGCTCTTAGAGGACTACAGGTCCTTGCCGCAGGATTCCCCTCCAGTCGGCAGGAGACCAGATTAGCAACACTGACGACACCATTCTCATCCCTCCTAAAGAACCCGCCATGGACTCCGCAGGAGAATTACTCGAACCCACCGAAGACATCCTCCTCAACCCCCCCGGGGATTCCTTCCTCGGCACATCCACCTCGAAGGCGGGAGAGACTACCACCACAAACATGAAATCAGAATAGAAAGGAGCCGTAGAGTCCCCAGCTATGCACACCAGGTCTGCAGCCAAGAGGGCCAACCAACCCCCTTCCCTCCAGCTCCATTAATGCTGAACATCCTCTTCTGGAATGTCCGTGGTCTAGCGAACAAACCTACCAAAAAGAGAATAACCAGCCTTAAAAAGACTCACAAGATTGATATTTTGATCATCCTTGAACCCAAAATCCCCTACAAGAGACTCAAATCCATTCAGCTGTAGTTAGGCTTTCCTACGGCTATCGCTGGCAGACACGATATTTGGATCCTCTGCTCAAAGGAGGTCAAGATCAGAGTCATTCAGGACTCCAGGCAGGCCCTATCTTGCTGGATGGAACACCCGTTGATCCCCAAGCGTGCCATCCTATTCGCGGTTCATGGCAGCTGCGACATCGTAGAGCGCAAACACCTCTGCAACAACCTCCTGGACATCTACCTCTTCCACATCAACCTCCCTTGGCTTTGTATTGAGGACTTTAACGCTATCACATGCAGAGAAGAGAAGATTGGCGGCCGTCCTCCTCCTCTTTCGGCCATACAAGATTTTAACAAATTCATCTTTAACTCCCACATCTCCCCTTTTTCGTTCACCGGCAATGCCTTTACCTGGTGTAACATGCAGGAAGGCGACCGCCGTCAATATTCTCGCCTTGACAGGGCCCTAACGAACATCCAATGGCATGAAATGGAGACCACCTCTAAGCTTTCCCACCTCAACGCCGCTGAATCCGACCACGCCCCCTGCTGGTTGGAATTACTAGCACATCAAGCCAGAACAAAAAGAGTTTCCGCTTCCTGGAATTATGGAGCGAACACTCCCAGTTCCTGGGCATCGTCACGAAAGCTTGAAACAGCGTGGACTCCTCCGAACCACTCACTCGGGTGGCCAACAAACTCAAGGCCACAAGGAAAGCCCTGGCGGCCTGGAGTAAACAGGCCTATGGGGACATTTTTAGGCCATTCATGAGGCTAAGGATGACGTCACTCATACAGATGTCAGGTTCATGACCGACAGATCACCTACTGCTAGGAGCGCCCTTAACCTCACTAAAGCTATCCTTAAATTTTGGCTAAAAGTTGAGACCGATTTTTGGAAGCAGAAAGCGAGGCTTTAATGGGACAGTGAGGAAGACAAAAAATTGAGCTACTTCGACGCCTGCGTCAATGGTCGCAGATAGAAACTAACACTTCATCAGATAGCAGACGAAATCGGGAAAATCATCAATGATTAAAGGGGTATCCAAGCGGCGGCCAGGAAGTCCTTCTCCTAAATGTTCACCAAGGAAACGGTTCTCAGAGACACCACCTTCCTGGATGAAATACCCCACCTTATCAGTGACAACGACAACATCCAGCTAGAACTACCTCCGTTCGAGCAAGAGGTGAAAGACGCCGTCTGGGCCCTAGACGAGCACAGTACGTCCAGACCAGACGGGTTTTCGGGGGTATTTTTTTGCACATGCTGGGATATCATCAAGGTGGATATCCACGAAGCGGTCTCTGCTTTCCTCCAGGAAACCATGTACCCCAAAGACATCTGAGCACCAACCTGATCCTCATTCCGAAGAAAGATAACCCGGAGACATTCCATAATTTTCGTCCCATCAGCCTTTGCACCTTCACCAATAATATCATATCCAAGATCGTAGCTTCCTGCATGTCAGGTCTCCTTCCCAAGATCATCTTTGAGGAGCAGAGTGGCTTTGTCCGAGGTAGAAATATCCAGGATAATATCATGTTGGCTCAAGAGTTAATCACCTGCATGAAGCTCCCAGCAAGAGGGGGCAATATAGCCATCAAATTCGACATAGAGAAAGCTTATGACAGGTTGGATTTGCAATTCATGATCTGGGTTTTCAGAGCTTTTGAATTTTCTGAAACGTGGACCAACACCGTGTGGAGATCGATTAGCAACTCATGGTTTTCAACAGTTATCAACGGTCAGGCCGATGGCTTCTTCAAATCGAGTCATGGGGTTAGGCAAGGAGATCCTCTATCCGCAACCATCTTCATCATTACGGCGGATGCCTTGAGTAGAAATCTTAATAAGATGGCTTGCACTACTAACTTCCACTACTATCATACCGCCAGCGGCTGCCATATTATCACCCACCTGGCATTCGCTGACGATATCCTCATTTTCTCTTCTGAGGACGTTGGGTCGATGGATGTAGTCCACAACACTCTCCAGAGATACGTCACGTGCTCGGGCCAGAAGGTCAACCAAGATAAAAGTGTTATCTATGTCCACCATAATATCAAGAGAGAGCACGGGGCTAGTCTCTCCAATACCACCTCCTTCCCCATCAAGCATCCCCCATTCCACTATCTAGGCTGTCCCCTTATGTACGAAAAATACAATACTGGCATTTTTGAGGAGCTGATCAACCGAATCAGGAAAAAAATAAAAACGCTACCCTATCCCCAGGTGTTAAGATGATCCTCATCAAATACGTCCTCACATCTATACCCATCTACACTTTTGCGACGTGCCCCCCTAGAAAGTGCTCTGTTCGATCGAGAGCATCTTTAGAAATTTCCTTTGGGGGCACTATAACATCCACTTTTCTAAAATAAGGGTAATTTTGAACTTTTATAATTTTGATTAATCGATAATAAGATTTAACTCATGTTGTAATTTTTGGTAATTTTTAATCAATTTAAAACTATTTAAAATGTTGAATTATGATTTTGATGGTTAACTAGTTAATCCCTAGTTTTGCTAAGCTTAGAGACTGGCCATGGGGACCTAACCATGTGATTAGAATAATTATTTACAACTTTTTAGGCTAGGGATATTTTGGTCATTTTATGACTTTTGAATTATTTAAAATTTTGATTAATTGGTGAATTTTAGATTATTTTAATAATATTTAAATTAATGTATTATGATTTTGGTCATTTTTTATATTTTAATATTTTGGGAAAATTTTATATTTTTAATATTTTTTTATTGGATTTGTTTAGTCGGGTTTGAGTTTCGTCTCGTTCCGACTTGTATTGTGACCCGGGTAGCTTGAACTCTAGATGGGACCTAATATTAAGTTAAGCATGGCTCACAAGACCCAACATTAAGTTAGTTAATTAAACTAATTTTTATCATGTTAGAATGGTTAAGTTAGAGACTCATAAGTAGATCATTTTAACCCCAAACTTGAACCTAGTATAGACTTAACCATATGAGACTAGAGAGGGGCAATTAGGATATTTCCCATTAGCCATAATGGACTCTTTATGACAGCCACCTTTAGGAGAGAATGATTCATTTCATTCATTATAATCTTGCCTCTTTTATTTTCCTTTTGTTCTTCCCCAATTTTAGAGAGCCTTCCCATTGATTTGATCTCCAAATCAAATCATTCCTTTACCAAACCTTCCCTCAATCATTTCTATTCTCTAAGGGAAGGGTGCTACCAAAGATTGGAAGAGGAGTGCAAGGAGGAGTGTCCACTTTGAGGGATTTTTGTATCGGAGTCATGTCCTAAAGGATTTTATTAGGATTCCACTCCTAATAGGTAAAACCCATCCTCTAAATCGATTTCCTTTGCATATAAATTAGTTTTGAATCCGTATGATCCATCCTCATGCATGTGTCCCATTTAGATTCAAATTTGAGGCCATTTAGAGCTCTCTTGAGGATTTTAGATATGTGTCTTGTGTCCTACTTGATAGATCCCAAATTAGGATGCCCCATGTGTATGTATGTATGATAATAGTTTAAATAGATATTTAAATTCAGTTTTATAATGGTTAGAGAGTGGATTGATCTTAGTTAGGATGGTTAGAATAAGTTTCATTTGGATACATATGTTTGTATCCAAGTATCTTGGCCTGTATGTGTTCTTTTGTCAAATCCGTCATAATTTTCATCCACGTTTTTTTATTAACCAAAGCAACTTTTTTTAAAAGAACCGTATCGAAGTTAGCTTTCCAAATATATATTTTAATAAGCCAAATTCTTTATGTAACTTTCTGTAGAATTATTTGAGTGTCAGCTGTACGAAAGACGAACGTGTTTCGGTATTTTTGCGATTTCGGGAGCTTTCGGACACAAAAATACGATCCGTTTAAAGTTTCGGAAAGCTAACAAAAAGGGCTACGACATACTTTAATCCTAGAATTTAGTGAATGCCCAATTAGTACAGTATTGGTTTTAAGTAGAAGAGTGACTATACGATATATGCATTTTGTGTAACCTATGAGCCTATGTAGTATGGATATTAAATGAATATAGAGTATGTAATACATGATATGTTGATGAATGAAATGATATATAAATGATATATATTCTTTTTATGTTAATGTATATATATGGTTGAATGCAAGCATGTAGGAATGCAATTAATATAATGCATATAAGCAATGTATGAATGAAAGAATGATATACAATGTATGCATGAAGATATATATGTAATGATAGATATGAATGCATAATGTATAAATATTGTAATACAATATATAATGATAACATGTATGGTAATGTAGAGTATATGATGCAAGCATGAATGAATGGAGAAAATACATGTATATAGGTAATATAGAATGTAATATATGAATGCAAGCATGCAAGATAATGTATTGTATCCATATATGATGTATTCAACTTAAAGATAATGTAATATATGAAAGGAATGAATGATAATATATAACATGATATGTAAGGTAATACAAGGTTTGAAATATATGATGTGTGCATGTTTGTATGTCTATATGTTAATGTATGAAATGATATGAATATACAATATATGCAAATGTATAAAACATGTAGGTAATGTATAGATGCATGAATAAAATGAATGTTTGCCATATGTTAATATAAATACAAGTATCTAATATGCATGAATGTAAGTATAATATAATACAAGTATACACGTATGTATCATGTAAATATAATATACATGATAGGTATGTATGCATGTATACAAGGTATGTATGTATGTATTTCTATAAACTGAGTTAACCTATAATCTTTTACACACATGCATTCATACATCCTTTGACATCATGTATTCCATGTCACATACACCTACCTATCACTAAATTTTAGAACATTAACATATATCATTTCACACACATGCCAAACACACACATACTCACTTACTCTTTTACCTCTCTTTCTCTCTATATATATGTATGTGCCTATATATATAGCTTTCCTATATATATCTATGTATATGAATATGTGAATGTGAATAATATATATACATTATATGACTAAGTTTGTGTGCCTTGTTAGCTTATGGTTTAGTTTTGTGCTTGGTTTAGCAAGTGACTTAGGCTATGAGTTAGTAGCTATCTTGGATACTTGATTTGCATATACTTAGTTTGTTTAGACCTAGAATAACTTGTTTGACCTAATTTGGACTTGTTAGACCTAGTTTGACCATAGTTGACCTAGATTTGACTTTCAGGGTTGACCAAGTTGACCAAGAGTTGACTTTGGTCTAGATTGACCTAGAATCATGTAGAATGCATAGTAGAACTTCGTATTACCATTTTGGACTTGTTGTGATTTGTGCTGTTCTGATTAGGATCCAGACACCTCTCCTCGGACAGTATATTTACTTTGGACATTCAGACATCAGGCGAGTACATTCTCTGATCATTTTATATCATGCTTAGAATTATTTTCCTGCTTTAAATTACTTTACTTGATACTGTCACGTTGGTCACACGAATTAGTACTATATGGATCCCTTCTTGAGATGTTATCCCCTCAGGGAGCATCGTATACTATATGTTCTGTGCGTTTCACTTACATGGTGTATCACTATGCTTTATTGGTTCATTGATCACTTGTGACATGTACTTTCATGATCACAGAGTCTTCCTTGAATCCTTATCCCATTTATTGGGTTTTTTAGAATCCCCATTTATGGGACTACCATGTACCACCCTTCGGGGGGCGTTACATGGAATCATAACATAACCTGGTTGGATCCTTGTGTATTGATTGGAGGTACGGGGGAGTAGAAGTAGACATGTGAATAATATCCAAGTAGTATCTCATCAGAATCATTCCGTAGTGTCTCATCAGAATCATCATATGCCATTTACATGTCTATTTTGTACTCTGACTCACTAGCCACTATTAGTTCTCTATTTATAGTAGATATTTTTATTACAGTTCTTTCTCTGTTTACATACTGTATTTCTTCAGTTCATGTATCTTACTTTACTGCATGATTATATTTTCTAACCGGCTATTATTTGTTGAGATGTATTGTGCTCGCTCCTGTCCTGACTGGACCTATTAAAAATATTACAGAGGACGAAAAGGAGGCATGTGTGGATACCTTCTATGGGGCAGCCCTAGATGACACTTGTGAGCTGGACTCTCAAGAGGATCCAGCTATAGCTGATGACATCACCCCTATTGTCTAGACTAGCTTAGTTAGGCTTTATCTTACTCATGATTGTCTAGGGACTAGTTTAGTTAGACTTTATTTCTGTCTTTGAGATCTGGGTTGTATATATTCTTTCATATTCAGTAGATAGACTTGTATTTCTGGATATTTGCTGAGATGTTATCTTAGACTCTTCTGATCATTTATATTTCTTTGAGTTCTATATCATATCGTGCTTCTTCTTCCTTAGTTGTGAATGAGTTTATTTCTGCTATGTCATCCCCATTCGGGGAGTATAAACTGTTAGCATTATATTGTTAGATGTTGTGACCTAGGACAGCGTTCTACCGCCGACACTGCGGCGTAGGCTGGACGTACCCACTTCTCGTGCCCTTACTCTAGGGTGCGGGTCGTGACAGGTTTTTAGTGGTGGCCCATGCAGGTCGAGTTTATGTAGTGGTATTCGAACTAGAGTATCACTACAGCCTGCAGTAGGATTAGGATATTTTTGAGGGTACTCAATCATACTAGGAAAACTCTTAATCAGATTCATTTTATCTAAATTTGATGTTTATTGTCTTCCCTTGAATATAAACTGTCCTCCTTTGAATTTTCGCTTCATTTCCAGTAATTGCTTCTTGTTTTGATCTGTCTTTATGATGGTTATGGAGACATGATCTCATCGCTCCGGTCCGGGGAATACTATCGAGAGGCTGGCCACCTCTCGTCTTGTTCATCAGGGCCTCGAGACCGCAGCTCCTGTTATGCCGACTCAGGTTGGCATTTCTGCTATATTGGAGGTGCACCTCTGTCTGTACAGAGACTTTTTTCTGTCATTCTCGATTTCTTTCAGCAGCGGCGGTTCATGCAGCATCATCAGCAGACCAGGAGAAACCAGCAGAGCGAGCTATCCTCAGGACAGTCGAGGATGTGCAGACCATTAGAGATCTTGCTGTAAGTTCCGTTCTTCTCTATTCCATTCTCGCAATTGTCTCTTATAACTATCTTCAAATTCGATTACATCTGTTCCTTGTTGACTGATCAATTTGTTCTGTTGTTCCTATGCTATGTTTGCTTTTTTTCTTCTGAAAAAAAAATCATATGGGCTAGGTCACCTCAGTTATGGGATCTAGAATCTTCGATAGTCATATTAGCTAGCATAGTGAGGACATATAGTCAGATTTTGGACCTATTTCTCGGGTGTGGAAATTTAAGGTTTTCGTCGTCGCATGCGGCAATACAGAAATTTTAAATACCATAAACCTAGAGGTATGTACCTTAGTCAAGGACTCTGTGATTATCGTAGCCTTGCTTACTAGTATGATGAGGATTTGGAGCACTATGTTTTTGGATAGACGCATATGATTATCAGATTGTACCTTATATGCTCTTGAACAAGTTTTCTCTACTTTTGTTCAGTCTTTCAAAAAAAAATTATTTTGTTTCTCATTATTTAACTTAGGAGTAGGAGTAGCTTTAGCTGTATTATAAACCTTTGTTTAACTTCTTACTATGAATCTCTTCTTAAAATAATGAATCGATGATTTTGCTAGACCTTATCTTGGATTTGATATTATAGCTCTGGTTTCAAAATGGTTCCTTCTTTTAAACAGATAAGCAGAACATATTTTATCGTTATTTCCTTCTTGCTATTATTCTTGTATTAAATAATAATAATAATAAAACTGTCTTGATTACATCAATCACCTGCTTTGTAATCTTGGTAGGAATCTAAATGTTGGTCTTGATATAGAATTTGATTTTTATATTGGGACATGAGAATATATATATATATAGTGAACACAAACACTTTCTCTGACACATATGCATGCTACACTTTGATTATCAACCCATCTAAATGCATATTAATATGTTATTGATGTTTAAATTCTCAAAACCCAATATTCTGATACAGTACAGTATCAGACACTGGTTCTCTGCTTTTCCAGTTTAAATTCATAATTTAAATATAAATTTTATGTTATTAGTTTTGTTTACATCACTGCATATGTATCTTATACACAAGGTTTCAATTCTTAAGAAATTGGTTGAGTTTTGTGTTTGAACTTGTCAAATCTGAGACTGTGTGCATATTAACCCTTAATACTGAATTTTAAAAATTAGTTCAAATTGCTGTTTTTAAATGTAATATTTTGAGGTATATACATTGTTGTATGTAGGGATATAATTTTAGGTTTTAAATGTTAGATTGTGATAAATATTGGGTTGGTTTGATGTTCGAATTTTTTCAAAATCCTAAAACTGAATACATGTTAACATTTTTTCACATTAATTTTAAATGTTTAGTTCAATTTCAGATTTAATATTGTTAAACTAAACTGAATGATTGAACCCTTTATTTTACGTTATAACCCCTGTACTCTTGACACTCTACACTAATGTTCACAACTGCCATGTAAACCTAACCCTTCATCTCTATGTTATGTTCATATATATATATATATATATATATATATATATATATATATATATATATATATATATATATATATATATATATATATATATATATATATATATATATATATATATATATATAGTTTATGCATACATGTTATAATGTATATAGATACATAACTAAATCTCTACCTCTCTATACATATAGATATATGTATATATATATATGGTTAGCCATGCATGTTATGAGTAAATAGGTTGTGCATTATAGATTGTTTAACCAATATGCCATGAGTAGTATAACTTGATAGCTATTGTTTTGAAACCCAAATCCTACTATACACTTTCATGTATATTTCACACACACACATACGTCTATTATCTAACCCTATGAACATGTCCACATACACCCATACATACACTAACCACATAACCTTTACATAATGCTAGTTTTTTCCTCTCTAACGCTCTCTCTCTATATATATATATATTGTGATTGGATTTCAATGCAATTGACTTTCATTCTTTAACTTTTGATTTTGATTTTTCTTTGAATAGTACCCCTTTATAGATAATTGGTAGTTATCTTATTTTATTTTATGATAAGTACCAGTTTTTATATAGGATGGTAGACTGCCTTACAGTTTTGATGATTTATTATTTCTGTATCTTTTCCAGTTTAACACCCCCGATTGCTTGTATGTTTGATACCCTATGACCCTTTTGGTTAGCATGACTAGTATACCTAGATGAGACTTTCACTACCACCATATGCCATGACCCTGTATGCCATTCTTTTTAATCGTATAATTTAGGTAAGTTCTGAGACCATGATTGTTGGGGACGAGACTCTAGAAAAAGTACGACCATCTTAATTTCGATGACGAAATTCTTCTAAGGAGGGTAGACTTGTAACACCCACTTTTCTAAAATGAGGATAATTTTGAACTTTTATAATTTTGATTAACCGATAATAAGATTTAACTCATGTTGTGATTGGTAATTTTTTAATCAATTTAAAACTATTTAAAATGTTGAATTGTGATTTTGATGGTTAACTAGTTAATCCCTAGTTTTGCTAAGCTTAGAGACTGACCATGGGGACCTAACCATGTGATTAGAATGATTATTTACAACTTTTTAGGCTAAGGGTATTTTGGTCATTTTCTGACTTTTGAATTATTTAGAATTTTGATTAATTGGTGAATTTTAGATTATTTTAATAATATTTAAATTAATGTATTATGATTTTGGTCATTTTTCATATTTTAATATTTTGGGAAAATTTTATATTTTTAATATTGTTTTTATTGGATTTGTTTAGTCGGGTTTGAGTTTTATTTCGTTCCGACTTGTATTGTGACCCGGGTAGCTTGAACTCTAGATGGGACCCAATATTAAGTTAAGCATGGCTCACAAGACCCAATATTAAGTTAGTTAATTAAACTAATTTTTATCATGTTAGAATGGTTAAGTTAGAGACTCATAACTAGATCGTTTTGACCCCAAACTTGAACCTAGTATAGACTTAACCATATGAGACTAGAGAGGGGCAATTAGGACATTTTCCATTAGCCATAATGGACTCTTTATGGAAGCCACCTTTAGGAGAGAATGATTCATTTCATTCATTACAATCTTGCCTCTTTTATTTTCCTTTTGTTCTTCCCCAATTTTAGAGAGCCTTCCCATTGATTTGATCTCCAAATCAAATCATTCCTTCACCAAACCTTCCTTCAATTATTCCCATTCTCCAAGGAAAGGGTGCTACCAAGGATTGGAAGAGGAGTGCAAGGAGGAGTGTCCACTTTGAGGGATCTTCGTATCGGAGCCATGTCCTAAAGGATTTCATTGGGATTCCACTCCCAATAGGTAAAATCCATCTCTAAATCGATTTTCTTTGCATATAAATTAGTTTTGAATCCGTAGGATCCATCCTCATGCATGTGTCCCATTTAGATTCAAATTTGAGGCCATTTGGAGCTCTCTTGAGAATTTTAGATATGTGTCTTGTGTCCTACTTGATAGATCCCAAATTAGGACACCCCATGTGTATGTATGTATGATAATAGTTTAAATAGATATTTAAATTCAGTTTTATAATGGTTAGAGAGTGGATTGATCTTAGTTAGGATGGTTAGAATAAGTTTCATTTGGATACCTATGTTTGTATCCAAGTATCTTGGCCTATGTGTTCTTTTGCCAAATCCGTCATAATTTTTATCCACGTTTTTATTAACCAAAGCAACTTAGAAATGTCATAACTTTTAGCTAAGAACTCCGATTTATCTTCCGTTTTTTTTAAAAGAACCATATCAAAGTTAGCTTTCCAAATATATATTTTAATAAGCCAAATTCTTTCTATAACTTTCTATAGAATTATTTGAGTGTCAGCTGTATGAAAGACGAACGTGTTTCGGTATTTTTGCGATTCCGGGAGCTTTCGGACACAAAAATGGGATCCATTTAAAGTTTCGGAAAGCTAACACAATGGGCTACGACATACTTTAATCCTAGAATTTAGTGAATGGCACAAAATGTAAACTACCATAAAATGTAAACTACCTTTAGTGAATTTAGTGAATCCTATTACTAAGTAATTGTAAACTACCACAAAATGTACTTCCCTTGGTTTGACTGGAATGAGGGTAATGACTCCGAGATAAATTTCAGACTTGTCCTCGAAATCCTACAATCGAGAAGTCTGCCTTAGATTCCAAAAATTGCCATGCTAGATGTGCTAGTTACAATCTCTAAATTTGTCCTAGTCAATTTTTAATCTTTATTATACAAACAAAACTCGATTATCTAATGCGTTACATTTAATTATGATGGAAAGATCATTTTATATTTAATTTCGAAAAAACTTTATATTTATTGGTTTATTGGCAAAACTTGGTATTTTATAATTTATATAATAATTTTTTTTTAAATGAGAAAAACGTGAAACTTGTTAAATAATAACTTGTAATTTTTTCCTAATTTATTTAATGTGAGAAAATAATATTGATTTTCTATAAAATAATTATCTTACTATTTTACGTGTTTACGTCAACCACAACCAGAAAAGAATAAAAATTTAACTAACCTATTACAAAACTACAGAAAATAATAAAACTGGACTTATGCCCTTTACAGACCATTTTTACATGAATTTAAATTAGAAGAAAACTTTGGTTAGTCTCTAAAAATTATCCTACAATTTATTTACAAAATAAAATAATAATTTAAATTAAATTGAATTAATTTACGAGTCTCAGATATTAGTCCATTCGTCAAAAATAGCTAATGCCTCAACGTCCGGAAGTCCCGGTTTCGTTTGCATTTCGCTAGGGCCCATGGACCGGTACGGTCGTCGCCCAAAAATCTAATTTAATAAACCATTTCGAAAAACCGATTTGAAATCCATTTATATAATTTTATAAAAATTTCGGCAGCATTCCCTCTATTTTCGGGATAACCCAAAACTGGGAAAATGCTCCAACAACACACAATTAATATCCCAAACCAGGAAAACTCTAATTATTTAATCCACCGATAATATTAACCCAAAAATATTATCAAACCCGAAAATATATAACCACAGCACGTTTCCGAAGGATATTCGGAAGACCGAAATTACCCGAAAGCCCAAAATATCACAGAAGTAAACCAAAACAAATTACAGATTTAAACCGAGAAAATCACAGAGCTATTCCGAAACTAACTCGGAAATTCCCGAGAAGCCGACAGAACATTTTCGAAGGAAATTCGGAAAACCCAAAATTAACCCGAAAAATCCACAGAACCAACTCTAAAACACAGAACATTTCTGAAAGGTTTTCGAAAAAACCCGAAAATATCTCGCTTACCGAATTCCTGGGGAATTCGTGGACCAAATTCATCACAGACCATAAAAATGGAAACGGGGCAACAAAAATATACCAAAAATTGCTCGGCTAGAGCTCTCAGGTGTAAAAATTGGAGGAAATGAATTCCTGCAAACTCCAGAATATGCGGACAGCAGACGTTCTCGGGACAGTGCGTATGGGAACGTAAAACAATAATTTGGGAATGCTGAAAAGAGTGGACAGTGGCTGCGTCTCCGCGGAGCACGGAAACAGCGGGTCGAAGGGCAAACCGAGGTACGGGAGGCGCTGAGCCGGGCACGGGGTCGGCCACGAAAACCACGGATGGAGCTCGGGGTGTTGTGGCCTCGGTCAATCGGGGTCGCCGGACACGGCAGGGGTCATGCCGGCTGCGAGAACGGCGGCAGGCTGCTGGGGACGGTCGCGAGGAGGCCGCGGGACAAGAGCGACGGCGGTGCTCGGCGCCGGAGGGGTCGCCGTTCGGGGAGGGGCGCTGGAGGCGGGATCTGGCCTGGGTGGCGCCGGTCGGCAGTCAGGCTGCGAGTTTGGGGGTTAGGGCTTTGGGAAAGGGAAAGTAAAATGAGAAGTGGATGATGGAGAAGGATGGGGAAAGGGTTTTATATGAGTAGGGAAGAGGAGGCCGGCGGTTTCAGCCGGTTACGGGAGAGGGAAGGGGGACGGCCATGGCCGTTTGCGGAAGAAGAAACGAGGGGGTCGGTCGATTATGAACGTTGGAGAAAGAAAGGTTTTTGAGAACAAAGTGTTCTCAACAGAACACTTAATAGAAAGGGGTTGATGGAGGTGGAGTTAAAGAAATTAATTGAGTTTAATGATAGTTCAGTGGGTTTTTAAGATGTTTCTTTTTTTACTGAGAAAAGGAATTCATTCCTTTATATAATATATTAATTTATGATTTATACACGAAACCGATCTCGGTTTTCGGAATTGATTTCGAGTCGGGTTTCGGGAATGGGAACGGGTTCGGGTCTGGCCAGATAATCAAAAGTCCAGGAATTTATATTTTGAAAAATAATAATTTTTAATCTAACTAAAACACAATATTAATTAATTAGAAAATTACGGTTTTTGATAAAAATTTCCAGAATTAATAATTTTCTAAAAATGCATTTTCCTAAATTAACAACTAATAATGATTTATATTAATAATTAGCTAATTAAATTATTCAAATAATAACTAAAAGTTACGGGTTTCACAACCTTCCATCCTTAAGAAATTTCGTCCTCGAAATTAAAGGATAGGGTTAGGAATTACCTCAGGTCTCAAACAAGTACGGGTACTGCTCCCGCATCTCATCTTCTCGCTCTCAGATAGACTCGCCTGGGGAATCGTGCCTCCACATAACTCTGACTATGGGATTCACCGAAGTTCTGGTCCTTTTCTCGCCTATGTCCAAAATTGCCACAGGCTTCTCTGGTACTGTAAGGCTGGGTCCAATCTCCAGCTCTAAATGGTCCAAGATGTGACTCGGATCTAGAATGTAGCGTCTGAGCTGCGAAACGTGAAAGACGTTGTGCACTCCCTCAAGATTAGCTGGTAGAGCTAACCGATATGCTACTTCACCAATTCGGCTCAAAACTTCAAATGGTCCGATATATCTGGGACTCAGCTTCCCAGCTCTGCCAAATCGGATAGTTCCTCTGGTAGGAGAAATCTTCACAAAGATACTATCTCCTTCTTCAAACTCCAGTGGTCGACGACTGCTATCTGCCGAATGCTTCTGCCTGTCTTGGGCGATCCTGAGCTTGTCTCTAATCACCTTCACCTTCTCTGCTGCGTCAGTCACCATTTCAGGCCCCAGCAGTACTCTTTCTCCTACGTCGTCCCATACAAGTGGAGTACGGCAACGACGTCCATAAAGAGCTTCAAATGGTGTCATACCAATGCTAGCTTGGTAACTGTTGTTGTAGAAGAATTCTACTAAATGCAAGTGGCCTTTCCAAGACCCTCCAAATTCTAAGACGCAAGATATCAGCATATCTTCTAACGTCTGGATGGTCCTCTCCGATTGTCCGTCAGTTTGGGGATGGTAGGCTGTGCTGAACTTCAGTTTTGTTCCCAAGCTGTCATGCAAACTCTTTCAAAAGTGAGAGGTAAATCTAGTATCTCGGTCAGATACAATACTTACCGGTACTCCATGAATCCGGTAGATGTGTCGCATGTATAGTGCTGCCAACTTCTCGGTGGATAAACCAACCTTGAAGGGGATAAAGTGAGCTGACTTCGTCAGTCGGTCTACAATAACCCAAATAGCGTCCTTCCCTCCTTGGGATCGAGGCAATCCTAACACAAAGTCCATCGTTATATGCTCCCACTTCCACTCCGGAATGTCCAGCGGCTGTAGAAGTCCTGCGGGTCTCTGTCTGCTAGCCTTCACTTGTTGACAAATCAAGCATGTAGCCACAAATCTGGATACATCCTTCTTCATTCCATACCACCAAACGATGGTACGCATATCCCGATATATCTTGTTAGCTCCAGGATGTATGGAATACTATGACTGGTGCGCTTCTTGCATCAGCTCATTCCTCAGTTCGCCAAATGGTACACACAGCCTTGTACCATTCTTTAATGCTCCGTCACTGGCGATAGAGAATCCTTCAAGTGTTCCTGCCAGTACTTCATCTCTGAGTTTGCAAAGTGTCTCATCTTGGAATTGTGTCTCCTTGACTTTGTCCATCAGACTTGAACGCAATTGCAACTGCATCATAGTTGAGTCAGCTCCAGGTACAATAGCTTCTCGCCCCAGTTCCTTCATCTTTTCCTCAGGCAGTACAATCTCCAGACCAAGCTTCTCTATTTCCTCCAACAAGTGCCGCTCCTTAGTTAAAAACATCGCCACTGGGTATCGACTAAGTGCATCTGCAACCACATTAGCCTTACCCGGATGGTACAGCAAGTCGATGTCAAAATCCTTCATCAGTTCTAGCCATCTTCTTTGTCTCATATTCAGCTCCTTCTGAGTGAAAATATATTTTAGACTTTTTTGGTCTGTATATATTTCCACTCTCTCTCCATAAAGATAATGCTTCTATAGCTTCAAAGCAAAGATGACTGCAGCAAGCTCCAGATCATGTGTGCGATAGTTCTTCTCATGAGTCCGTAATTGTCTAGATGTGTAAGCAATTACTTTCCCGTGTTGTTGAAGAACGCAACCTAGTCCTTTTCCAGAGGCATCATTGTAGATTGAGAAACCGCCGGTACCTGCGGGTAGCGCAAGTATCGGTGCTGTTGCAAGTCTCTTCTTCAGTTCCTCAAACGATGCCTGGCAAGCTTCCGTCTAGATGAACTCTTCATTCTTTCGAGTGAGCTTCGTCATTGGTTCAGCAATCTTGGCAAAATCCTTCACAAACTTTCGATAGTAGCCAGCCAAGCCCAAGAAACTTCTGATTTCAGCAACTGAACTTGGGGTAGACCACTTCTCAACAGCAGCTATCTTCTTAGGGTCCACCGAAATTCCTTCTCCTGTGACAACATGGCCAAAAAAATCCACCTTGTCTGGAAAGAATTCACATTTGGATAGCTTACCATATAACTTCTCTTTCCTCAAAGTTCCCAGAACTTTCCTGAGGTGCTCTTCATGCTCCTCTTCAGTCTTCGAGAAGATCAGGATGTCATCGATGAAGACAATGACAAACTGATCTAGGTATTCATGGAAAACCTTGTTCAGAAGGTTCATGAACACAACAGGAGCATTCGTCAGTCCAAACGGCATGACCAAGAATTCAAACTGCCCATACTTGGTGTTGAACGTCGTCTTGGAAATGTCCTTCTTCCTGACCTTAATCTGATGGTAGCCGGATCTGAGGTCTATCTTCGAGAACACCTTGGCTCCACTGAGTTGATCAAACAGGTCATCGATCCGGGATAGAGAGTACTTGTTCTTGATGGTGATATTGTTCAGCGCCCGGTAGTCGATGCACATCCGTACAGTTCCGTCCTTCTTGGGAACAAACAAGACAGGTGCTCCCCAGGGTGAAGCTCCATCTCGGATAAATCCCAAAGCCTTCAGTTCATTGATCTGATCCTTCATCTCTTTGGCCTCCTTCAGGTTGACTCTGTAGCATCCCTTAGAAATAGGGGAAGAGCCGGAAACTAGGTCAATGGTGAACTCTATGTCTCGATCTAGGGGTAACCCGGGAAGACTATCAGGGAAGACATCTATAAATTCTGCTATGATAGGATGGGGAGGTTCGGGTTCTTCTGTGATAGAGGTGTAGGTAACACACTCCATATCCTCCGGAGTTCGAGAGATTTCAAACTTCGGCTCTCCAGGTGGGCTGAAGACTACACATCCTCTGTGACAGTCTATCAGCGCATGCTGCTTACTCAACCAGTCCATCCCTAGGACTACATCATAGTTGGGTAAGGGCATCACCAAAAAAGGTGCTATGAATTGGTGGCCTGATATGGTGATAGGGCAGTTACAGGTCTCAGTGATGGGTAGGGATCCTCCACCAGTCATGACTCTACATATCTTCTTGCTAAAGCCCGTAACTATGTGGTGTACAGAGATGAATTTTGTTGATATGAAACTATGTGATGTACCCGAATCAAATAAAGCTAAGACAGGATAGGAATGTACATAAATGAAACCTGTAATGACATCAGCTGTAGGTTCCTGCTCTGGCTCTTGTTCCTCTGCTGTTAGGGCAAAAGCTCGCCTAGTCTTCTGTTGATGCTGCCCAAATTGTTGTTGCTGAGTGGGCAGAGGACCTTTCTGCTGAGTTGCTCCAGTCCGGTGGATCGACGAGGGGCAGTCCTTCACTTGGTGGGTGGCAGACCCACAGACTATACAGTGTCCAAGCCTCTTCCTGCAGATGTTCGACTGATGCCCTGGCCTCTTACAAAAATCATAGACAGGGATCTGCCTCTGAGGTGCTCTATCATTGTTCCTCGCCTATTTGTTCTGCTGCTGGTGGTGAGGAGGCCGGTTGTTGTTGTTGTTGGGCTTCTTCTGATTACCCAGGAAGTTGTTAGTTCCAGGATAATCCCTCTTTGAGCGAGCGGGTTAGCTCTTCTCTATATCTTGAGCTCGCTCCAGGATCCTTTCATAAGTCTTAGCACCGCCTGAGATCACATGGGTGCGGATCTCCTCTCTCAGCCCTTATCTGAACCTTTCAGCACGATCATCTGGATCAGCTACCAAATTCTCGGCAAAACGGCTGAGTTGGCCGAATTCTGCCGTATATTCTCCAACAGTCATATATCCTTGCTTCAGGTTCTGAAATTGCCTCTCCATCTCCCGCAACTCTGATGTTGGAAAGAACTTCCTCTAGAACAACCTCTTGAAGGTGTCCCAGTCAAGCTGCTTGTCCTGGAGTCGGGGTTCATTCCGATACCAGGTGCTTGCTACACTTTGCAGTTGGAGTCCCACTGCTTCAGCCTTGAGGTCTTCTGGAAGTCGAGAGACGCTTAGGAGAAGCTCCATGCTATCGAGCCATTCATTGGCATAGATGATTCCCTCGGTTCCCTTGAAGCATCGAGGGTTCTGCTTCTTGAAACTCTCAATATCGCCCACCTTGGCAATATGAACCCCATTAATTTAAATGGCCTTAATGTTACATAAATTAATCCTTAGATTTATGTTTACCTTGGCAGGCCTTGGTTCACGTTGAGCTGCTTCTCCTCTCTCCAGTGCAGCCATCGCCACATTATGGGCATTCTCCATGCCTTCCCTCATAATTGCCGTCTGTTCACGATGAGCTTCAGCTTGAGTTCTCTGGGCTTCTAGCACTCCTCGTAGCAGACCTATGAGGTCGGTGGGGTCCACAGGCACCGGTGGAGCAGCTGGAGTGGGTACCACCACAGGGGGCTGCATCTCTGTCTGGGAAGATGATGGATCCGCCGTTGTATTATGGGGACGGTCGGCCATCTGCCGAGGTGTAGGATCCGGACTTGATTGGGAAGGTGGGGTATGATAGGGTGAAGATACCCCATCATCAGCAGGGTTGGTCTTGTCAGTGGCCATTCTCTGGAAGGTTTAGGATATAAACATAGGCAAGGTAGCCTACCAATCTATAACAAGCAAAAATATTTATAATATATAACGGTCCTATGTTGTGACAAATTAATGTTCTAGTGTTCTAAATATTTCTAGATGTTTTCATAAGTTGTTGATCAGACCTGCATGGGCCACCACTAAAAACATGTCACGACCCGGTCCCAATTTCTTGGGTCGAATTGGATCATGCCCAGCCTGCAGCGTTGTTGAGACGACGGAAGTAAGCTGTATCACTCATGCTGGTAATCAACAACACAAATTCTAATTGCCACAACTTTTAATATTTCGATAAATAAAACTGGTCCAAACACAAAGTTTTCAAATACAACCCACAACTGAAATAAAATAATTGTCTTTCATAATATCATAAACTGGAAATAAAACTAATTGGCAGTCTCCTCATTATCATCCTCTGGTAGAATAGCCGGGTATAGCTCAGGATCATAGTAACTACTAATCAGTTGCTCAGCATCATCAATAGGACCTAAAAATATAGTCTCTAGTCAGGAGGGAGCAAAGTACAATTCATGATATTTTAACAATTGAAATAATAATGGAGTTATGCATTTTTAAACAATTTGAAATAAATAGTTTTCCAGCAGTTAAAACACTGTGATGTGAATAGGCAATGAATATGACCGGATTGGGTTGTACAGTTGTATCCTATTGATACGATATGGCTTATTCCCGTGTGTATGAGGGGTAAGCTAACACAGTCATTATACTATTTTGGATGTGGTCATACTCATTACACTACTCCCCCAGTACCCAACAGTTAAACAGTCAATGCTCTCAGTGAGAGTTCCGTGTTGCATCGTGGTTTAAACTTGCAATAAAACTATTACTAAGTAATTGTAAAGTACCACAAAATGTACTTGCCTTGGTTTGACTGGAATGAGGGTAATGACTCCGAGATGAATTTCAGACTTGTCCTCGAAATTCTACAATCGAGAAGTCTGCCTTAGATTCCAAAAATTGCCATGCTAGATGTGCTAGTTACAATCTCTAAATTTATCCTAGTCAATTTTTAATCTTTATTATACAAACAAAACTCGATTATCTAATGCATTACATTTAATTATGATGGAAAGATCATTTTATATTTAATTTCGAAAAAACATTGTATTTATCGATTTATTGGCAAAACTTGGTATTTTATAATTTATATAATAAAACTACATTTTTCTTTAAATGACAAAAATGTGAAACTTGTTAAATAATAACTTGTAATTTTTTCCTAATTTATTTAATATGAGAAAATAATATTGATTTTCTATAAAATAATTATCTTACTATTTTACGTGTTTACGTCAACCACAACCAGAAAAGAATAAAAATTTAACAAACCTATTACAAAACCACAGAAAATAATAAAACTGGGCTTATGCCCTTTACAGACCATTTTTACATGAATTTAAATAAGAAAAAAACTTCGGTTAGTCTCTAAAAATTATCCTACAATTTATTTATAAAATAAAATAATAATTTAAATTAAATTGAATTAATTTACGAGTCTCATATATTGGTCCATTCGTCAAAAATAGCTAATGCCTCAACGTCCGGAAGTCCCGATTTCGTTTGTATTTCGCTAGGGCCCATGGACCGATACGTTCGTCGCCCAAAATTCTAATTTAATAAACCATTTCGAAAAACCGATTTGAAATCCATTTATGTAATTTTATAAAAAATTTGGCAGCATTCCCTCTATTTTCGGGATAACCCAAAACTGGGAAAATGTCCAACAACACACAATTAATATCCCAAACCAGGGAAACTCTAATTATTCAATCCACCGATAATATTAACCCGAAAATAATATCAAACCCGAAAATATATAACCACAGCACGTTTCCGAAGGATATTCGGAAGACCGAAATTACCCGAAAACCCAAAATATCACAGAAGTAAACCAAAACAAATTACAGATTTAAACCGAGAAAATCACAGAGCTATTCCGAAACTAACTCGAAAATTCCCGAGAAGCCGACAGAACATTTCCGAAGGAAATTCGGAAAACCCAAAATTAACCCGAAAAATCCACAGAACCAACTCTAAAACACAGAACGTTTCCGAAAGGTTTTCGAAAAAACCCGAAAATATCTCGCTTACCGAATTCCCGGGGAATTCGTGGACCAAATTCATCACAGACCATAAAAACGGAAACGAGGCAACGAAAATATACCAGAAATTTTTCGGCTAGAGCTCTTAGGTGTAAAAATTGGAGGAAATGAATTCCCACAAACTCCAGAATATGCGGACAGCGGACGTTCTCGGGACAGCGCGTATGGGAACGCGAAACAACAATTTAGGAATGCTAAAAAGAGTGGACAGTGGCAGCGTCTCCGCGGAGCACGGAAACAGCGGGTCGAAGGGCAAACCGAGGTACGGAATGCGCTGAGCCGGGCACGGGGTCGGCCACGAAAACTACGGACGGAGCTCGCGGTGCTGCGGCCTCGGTCAATCGGGGTCGCCTGACACGGCAGGGGTCGTATCGGCTGCGAGAACGGCGGCAGGCCGCTGGGGACGGTCGCGAGGAGGCCGCTGGACAGGAGCGACGACGGTGCTCGACGCCGGAGGGGTAGTCGCTCGGGGAGAGGCGCTGGAGGCGGGATCTGGCCTGGGTGGCGCCGATCAGCAGTCGGGCTGCGAGTTTGGGGGTTAGGGCTTTGGGAAAGGGGAAGTGAAATGAGAAGTGGAGGATGGAGAATGATGGAGAAAGGGTTTTATAGGAGTAGGGAAGAGGAGGCCGGCGGTTTCAGCCAGTTACGGGAAAGGGAAGGGGGACGGCCATGGCTGTTTGTGGAAGAAGAAACGAGGGGGTCGGTCGTTTACGAACGTTGGAGAAAGAAAGGTTTTTGAGAACAAAGTGTTCTCAACAGAACACTTAATAGAAAGGGGTTGATGGAGGTGGAGTTAAAGAAATTAATTAAGTTTAATGAGAGTTAAGTAGGTTTTTAAGAAGTTTCTTTTTTTGCTGAGAAAAGGAATTCATTCCTTTATATATTATATTAATTTATGATTTATACACGAAATGGATCTCGGTTTTCAGAATTGATTCCGAATCGGGTTTCGGGAATGGGAACGGGTTCGGGTCTGACCAGACAATCAAAAGTCCAAAAATTTATATTTTTGAAAAATAATAATTTTTAATCTAACTAAAACACAATATTAATTAATTAGAAAATTACGGGTTTTGATAAAAATTTCCAGAATTAATAATTTTCTAAAAATGCATTTTCCTAAATTAACAACTAATAATGATTTATATTAATAATTAGCTAATTAAATTATTCAAATAATTAACTAAAAGTTACGGGTTTCACAGTACCTATCTACCAATTACGAGCTTTTGTCTTTCCAAATCGGTGAAAGACAAAACCAATAAGGAGTTCAAGAGAGGGGTCACTGAGTACAATTACGTGATTCAAAGGCGAATGTATTATTTCAAGAGGGATTGTCAAAGCAGTCGCGGATGAGATCCTAGATACCTCTATATCTCATTCCATGTAGTGTAATTAAATGAAGAGCGAACCAAGTGCATCATGGTTTATCAGACCGTAATACACTGATTCTGATTAGACAATATGTTAGCGGGCGTCCCCAATAAACATATGTCTTGAACCAAGCTCGATAAAAGAGTAAGCTTGCAAAACTAGGCTGTAATAGCAGTGTTGGTCAAGATAGTCAAAATATAAGTAGGCGAGATTTTTGGAAAGGAGGCACAAGTAGTTCGAGTTTTGAGAGAATCAAAATCTTACCTGGTGTTATTGCTTATACAGTAAACCTATTATCTTCTTATCCATAAGGCTTTAGTCGACTTAATGGGTTATGGACTTCTGAATTCTATATTCTAGGTAAACCTGTTAGTGTCAGTCAATTACCTCGTTAATAGGTCACAAGGACCACATAATGCTAAGTTGAGAGGCATGCTACCACTTACAGAGCTTCCACTAGTATTGGCATTGGATCTTAAGGGACATACAGGGCATTTCCTATCCTCTATAGTATCCCAAACTTGTAATCACGTCTGAAATTATTTTACCGAGAATTATGCCTCGTCCGTATACTCGGGTGGTGGTAAACCCTTGGTTCCGTGATTCAGCTGTGATATGATATCAGGTACTCTACCTTATATTGACACAAGGTCAAAAGAGGTCAACAAGGATATAGTTTTAGCAATGTTCCATAAACTACAATTCTTCGAAATGATTTCAATTCTATGGGTTGTGCCTTGCCAGTGCGCTGCTGGCTGCAGGGAACCCACAATCTCCACTCTCAAATAATTGACGACAATGCGCTGCTGTCTAACCATTATTAGTTAACTAACATTCTTTTAACTATATCCGTAAAATTTATGAGCTTCTAGAGATTCAAACAAGTTGACTAAAAATAAAGCGTGGGTATTTGTCCTATCAGTCACAACACTTAAAATAGAAGATTTGACATGGAGGAAATAACTATGGACGAAAGGAATACTAACAATCTAGTATCTGTTTCATATGTGTTTCAAATTGTTGAGGGAAACTTTAAATCAAATCTAACTCGAGATTCGTATATGATCAGTAGCATCAAAAATTATAAACCAGTTCCTTACCACAATTAGAACTTAAAATAGGCAATTCTAACTAGTGATATAATATTTATATCTAATAGAGCAAAAGAAAATTTGAACAGGTTATCAAGATTATAGCCTTAATTCTAGAAAAATCTAACTTACCAGGTAAATAGTATATCCACATGAAATCATATCGTCATACCAAAAGTAATAGTGTACCTATAGGGAGCTAGCAAGCTATCTAAATTGTATGGCCTATCTAATAACCTTAACTACCCAACGGTCAATTTGAACAAGGGACTCCTAGTCCTAGTTATTCTCCTAAATTATTTTAATCCTAATTATGAATGAGCATTTCTTGGGCGCAGGCCCGCAATGGTACGACTAACTTAAGTACCATCACGAGTTCATAATCTTTTGCAAAAACTGACCTACATGGGCCACTACAAAAACTTGTCATGACCCGCACCCGCTTTTTCGGATACGAGATGTGTCCAAGCCAGCCTACGCCGCAGAGTCGGCAGTAGAACGCTGTCAAGCCCACAAGAAATAATTGCTCAAAATAAACTTTATTGCTCATTCACATTTTTAAATTTACTATAATATTTACAATATTTAAAATTAAAGAAAATACAAAGTTTTCACAATTAATGAAAATGATATAACTGCTAACTATTTTTAGGTTTCTGTCTGCAAGTACACTCGTATCTCCCAAGGCTAAGTGAATCCACGGCTAACCTGAAAAATGATGGTTTCCAGTCAGGAATGGAACAAGTACACAAACCGATGATAATGCAAAAACATAATAGAATTAACAAGACATGAAAATAACATATGAGACATGAAAACTGGAAAGTACTGATGACATGGCACGGTGGAGAAGAAAACAAGGAAAAATAAATAATAGATAACTACCTATGTGGTGTGAAATATTATTTTTAACATGTGAATGGCTAGGGGGTAAATACGGCACCCTGCACGTGTCGTGTACAGCTGCTATCAGTCAAGATTAGACATATTGGGATAGCTCTGGGTAGTCCACATGTATACTAAGATATTTTCCCTCCCGACTACTCCATGTGACAAGCGTGTCAACAAGCAGCAAGATATATGTATAAACATGAAATGAAAAGACTACTATGAATCGAAAGCAATCAGAAAGTGCACTTGCCTGAGGTCCTTAGCTGGTGAAACCAATAATACTATACCACTCAATGAGCCACAATCAGTCAACACATGCAGAAGTCTCCAGATGCTGAAATAAACATTACCAACGTTCTTAGAATAGTCAAATTAGCTAGGATTGTCTATCCTTAAGTCCAATTCTGGAAATAGTAGCAAAACGGTAATTTTGGGTCAAAACGGTATCCGTCGTTGGACCCGCTTTGTACCGAAAAGTGTGCCAGAGTCAATGGTCTCTAAAGTCGTCAAACTATATATCAACAGGTCCGATTTTCTGATACGAATCCAACCGTATGTCCAAAGTTGGATTCCGGCAGGCCGTGCACAAAATTGCCCGTTGAGTCGGACCGTAGGGCCCGCAAAACGGTGTTCCAATTCAACTATCTCAGAATCGAACCAAACTTGGCATACTGGACCAAAAAAATGATACGGTCCTGTTGGCGCAAGTTTCGTCTCGATCTGACGAGCGTGTACAAAGTAATTGAAAAACTTGTACAGAAGCCGATACGGTAAATTTCGACGGATACGCATCAAATTCGCCGCACACACACGACCAATTTGAATTCCGTCCAAGCCCACACGTCCACGAAGCTGTTACGCACCTTTTGATACTTTCGGTTCACTACCAAGTCGCCTGGTTTAATGGGACGCACGTGGTATCGGAGGATTTTATTAAAATTCTATATTTTCTAAAAACTGTTTTTTCTGATTTTCGATGATCGATTAATCTGTACACAGTTTATGAAATTCAAAACTGCAAAGTAGTTTTTGATCCCCTACATATTGTCTAACACTTCCATTAATTACTTTTGACATAAGCTTACTGGATTGCTCGAGATTTACTCCCAAACAGGGTTACCTGGGTTGGCTATATGCAGTTTTCTGTCAACTTCCCATCGTATTATCGGACAATCTGGTTCGTGTAACCTAAAACTAATTAGAGGATGTTGAAGTCGGTTAGGTTGACTACATACTCAAGGAAATGGCTCATCAAAATAATGAGCGTGCATAACGAACGACCGTTGTGAAGTTGGGTGATCTGCTGTCCTTACTGCTGCGGCTTGCTAGTGGTGTCGTCTCCGGCCAGCGGCCGACCGTCACGGAGGCGGTGTAGAGGTCGCATACGGGGGATGGGGGCACGTGTGGGTTTGGGGTGGACCTAGGGTTTTGATGTAGTTCATCATGCGTATATTTATAAGTCGCTCGGAAAAAACTGAGCGGGGGTCTGCTGGGGAGTTCGGTTGGTGTGGGAACTTCCTTAGCCGGGTCTTAGGCTGGGCTGTGAGCTTGGTCAGGCTCGGCTGAGCCCGAGCTCTGTTTGTTTTTTTTTTCTTTTTCTATTCTATTTAGCAATTCTATTCATATATATGTATATACACATATATGTATTTATACTACTTAATACGTTCATATATATACAAATACGCACGTATATACTATTTACATATATATACTCACATATATTTAATATATGTTTATATATTCCTACACATACACATATTTAATATTTATTTATATATCCATATATATATATATATATATCCTTGTAACAATTAATACATATCTATATACATGGATAAATATTCCATAACCAAAATATTAATAATAATTTCTTGTATATAGTTTATAAATATGCACATATATATATATATATATATATATATATATATATATATATATATATATATTTGCGTATAATTCATTTGATAATGAATTATCAAAATAGACGAATACTAATAATATAATTTCAGAACAATATATTAATAACAGTACAAAATAATAAAAATAATACTAATAATAATAATAATAATAACAACAAAATACCATAACCAATCATTGTATAGTTTTGGGTGACACAATGCACTCCTACGTAATTGGCCCACCAATAATCGTGCCACCATTAAAATATCATATAAATATAAATTAACAATTATTTAGAAAAATATTCGTCAATTCCACGAATAAAATATGAAGTATATGTATCTACTTAAAACATGCCTATATGGGGTCTTTGCACACACTACATGCCTACCGGGGCTGATACACTAGTCAAAGCACGCTACTTGACTGTCCGTGCCATGATTTCTAATCACTATGTACTCAAATTCCTAACAATGACTAAAATCATCTACCATAATAATAAACTAAATAATTATTTATAAAATCTAAAAATAACCATTCAAATAAAATAAATAATAATAGAATATTTCTAAATTTTTGGGAAGGGGAGCTACAACGTGGCCCAAGAGATCAGCACTGAGTTATTGTCGCATCGGATCGCTCATTTATGCACGGCCCACCAGTTATGAGCGTTCAAACATAGTTGAAGTTGTGCGCATACGACTTGCTTGGATTCTTCAATGCCGAGGAGCTCGACGTGAACTTCCAGCTCTTCTAATCAGTCGATTGCCATAGAAGGGCCTTCGGTACCGCTGAAGGACGTGCGATACACATTCTTTAATTCTGACACTTAAAAGTTGTAACTTTTCGGTGCCGCAGGTTGATGCTTGGGCTCCTCTTGATTGACTTTGATGGGTTGGCCCGTCAGCTCATTGACAGTAGGCATAGTTGCAGAGTTTTAATTGGCCATAATCGTCTGGTCGATCTGTTGTAAAGTATCAAGTTGCTTTTGTTGTATCTTAGTTTGTGCATCAAAGCGAGCTTCGAGTTGGGCTAGTCGTGCCTCCGTCTGCCGATGTCGATTCTCGGATTGTTTCTGCTGTGCTTCCATCATGCACAACATCCTCTCGATAGCATTGTTAGAAGGTCCGGCCCGCAAACTGCTCGAACTACTTGAAGCACTTTGTTCTTAATCGAACATAGTTTTTGCCACGGGTTTCATCACTTCTATAAAAGTAAACAAACACATTAGTCTAAAATTATTATGGACTCATTGTATAGAACAACTTATCTCATCACGCGAGGTCAAAGGTTTGTGACTCTAGATGGAAAGCTAAAGGATGTAAAGTCGTGCTCTGATACCATTATGTCATGTCCCGATTCTGAAGAATCGATAACCATCCCCCGGGCGTGATGCCGTACGAACCTAAGTTTCGGTCGCATAAGAAATAATCATAAGGTTATCCAAAACACAACATCAAGAAGAGTACCCACAGAAATTGAACAAACACTTTTAAAAACTGAAGGGACTTTTCTTTCATTGATAATAAAACATCATTTACATGACTCTGTTACCAACATTGCCGTACGGGCTACAATATGACTCGATTACAAAATGAACGTTGATGAGATAGTCATTACATACATTACATCCCTATTTACAAGCAGAACATTTCATTCCACCTAGTATCATCTCGAGTTAAGACATCTTTCTTCTGGACTAATGTGTAGTCTTTAAAAGGATTCGAAACAATCCTTCAATACACGGACGAGCTTCAAATGTACTTGCGTCACCTTGAGCTTAATTGGCACGCCCTTCTTGGTTCGGGGTACCTGTGGAGAGCGAGGATCAGTACAGCATACTTTGTACTAGTGTGTGGCAAATTAAGTTCCATGCTCTCATTTGGTTGAAGAGTTTATATGACTTAGTTTGTGATCTTTCTAACCATCCTAATAAATTTCAGACAAGCATATGACAGACATAATACAAATTACGCTAGAACTTATCCACGGTAGAGTGTACCGTGCAAAGTGAGACTTACCATGTTCTTCCATGTCAATTGTTATCGCTAGCATAGCGTGTACAAATTTATGTGTGATTGGTCATTAACACCACAAGCCATCCTGGACTTATAGATTTGTTGGTGGGGGTCCTTTCAACGCAAGTAGCGAGCCCCGCTGAAAGTCCCTACCTAACCTATGATATTATCCAGCACAGCTATGCCGTGTTTTCTTCTAGGCCGAAGTGGTCCCATGGCCCCAGGGTGCCGTTCGAGGAAACTTTTACCTTGTCAACAAGTTGTCCATAATCATGCTAGACTAATTATTTTACAAAGTAGGGTCTACATTTTGATACTTAACCATGTTCATCGTGTCTTGCCTTATCGTGACATCATTAATCAATGAGTCTATCTTTTGTTTAACGCAGTTCTATATCATGAATCGCATAGCAAGCTTATAGCAGTCTTATAGAACAAGCAGATGTGTCCATGCTTTTGCATCTAACATTTTATCCGCAACGACGCTATTGATGGATTTAAGAAGGGGTCAAGGGGGAGAAGGGTCAGCCACTTACCTTGATTTTGCTTGAGACAAGAGACTGGTTGGCTGTGTTAGACGGCACCTGCACGATCACCTGAAATCGCATAAGTAACTTTTTAGAACATTGTGCCATTCAAGAAGTTCGATATGAATGCGAAGTTCGAAAACGCAAGCCATGAAAACCATCAAAAATATTCACAAAAATGCATTCATGAAAACCAAAGCCAAAGAGCAAGCACGGCATCAACGGGAGGTCTCTTCCGACTCAGCCGCAGAGTCTATCCTCAAGGCGCAACCCGTTGAATATGTTATTTGATTCCAAAGAAGCCTTTCCATAACGAAAAAAGGATCTTAATTCAATCGTTCTCGTTCGACCAATTCAATCTATCTCGATCTATCGGTTCCAACTGAATCGGTAGTGACAGTGTTCCTTTCTCGCGCACCCCATTGACAAAAACGGGGCACGATGTAGGGACCGGATACTACACCATAACCAACTAAGAAAAAGTTTCATCCTCGAAACTTAAGAAAAGAACCTACTGGTAGGAAAATAGAGAAGGGAACTTTTCCCTCATTTCTGACTCAAGCTCCCAGGGCGACTCATCGACTTCATGGTTCTTCCAGAGCATGCGAAGGAGAGGGATAGCACAGTTTTGAAGCAGTTTATCCTTGCGCTCCAAGATTTACATAAGCTCTTCAACATACGATAGATAATAATAATTATTATTATTATTACTTAATTTTTTAACAGAAAAATTATTGTACCGAAATAAATTTGGTATAAAATACTTCAAACGAAACAACTTCAAAAAAATTTATAGCAACGAAACTTGCCGCCATCTGCAATGGCAGAAAAACAAAAGCCAGTAAATTTATTTCTGCCAACCAAGTTGTTGGAATTTGGGTGGGCCCGGTCGCATTTCCATGTGTTGGTTTGTTTTAATTTTTGTTTGGTTTTAGTTGGTTTGTTTGATCTGGTTTAATTTGGTTTGTAATAGTTATAGTTTTTCAATGAATAGCTATTTGTTTGATTTGATTTACAACGGTAATATTTACAACGTATACTTATATTTTCAACGGCTACTTGTATGAAATACTATATAAAAAATTCAATCTTAGTCTTGTACACACCATTTCCTCTCTGATTTTCTAAGTTTTCTCATTCTCTTATTACATCCCACACATAAGAAGTTTACTGTAGTTTTTCTTGGTGTAAAGCTCACTCTTTCCTGAACAACACATGGAAGAAGTCAGCAACTCATTTTTTGCCATGGATAGAAGTCTAACAATACTATGCTCGATTGATGGTTCTAGATGGGTTAGCCTACGAAGGAAGTTTACTGAAGTTATTTTAATTTATCGAAATCTTTCGTTTGAAAGTTTACATAATCTAATTATTCATCAATTTTCTATTGATTATGAATTTTTATTGGT
Source organism: Iris pallida (assembly GCA_029216955.1). Lineage (NCBI taxonomy): Eukaryota > Viridiplantae > Streptophyta > Magnoliopsida > Asparagales > Iridaceae > Iris > Iris pallida. The sequence goes on along the minus strand of JANAVB010014596.1, from coordinate 2,663,623 downwards.
ACATAACTTTCAATCTAATTGAAGAAATATTATGGAGACTACGGTTAAAGGCTGTTGTTTGTATCTCAGAAGGATTCTGCTCATCAAGTCGGTACGGTAGATATATAGCCTATTTGATGTCAAAAAAATTATAAGATAATAAACATATTGACCTGATCATCTTTATAATATAGATATTTTACATCATTATACTTTAGGGAATCAAATTGGCCCCGATATATAGAGACAATCGGGTATTCATAGTGTGCGGGATCTGCTGCAACCGTAGTCCAGTACCGTAATGCTGACAGGATGACACCATCGTCGGTATTAATATAGGAGGCCGGTCTACCGATATAAAAATGCTCGTAGGACCAAACCTAGAAATTATGAACATATGATATAAGTATACATATTTTTAATGTAAATGAAATTAATTAACTACTTTATACCTGTATTAATGTCATACATCCATTTAAATTTTTCTTCCTTTTATCCACGGAGAGAAATTATACAAAATCTGACATAGAACTATATAGATATGCCAGCACTGATGCCCCCCATGCGTGCCGCATAGGTTCGGTTAGGTCTACCAAAAAAGGTAGAAAATGCAAATCTATCTTATCTGATGAGTCTAGGAACAAAATTGCGCTAATTAGGCCTAGTAAGTAGGCTCTAGTTCAAGCAGTAAGCGAAAAATATTATGAAGAAATGTTATGTGTTAAAATAAATTAACAAATATTTTACACAAATAATAACATTAAATGTTATACTTACCCGATCATCATCTACTGAGATCTCTTGATTGCCAATGTAAAATCCCTAAATATTTTAAAGAACTTTTATTAATTTTAATTATTATTTTAAATTTTTTGTATTTCTTAATTATTAATAGCTTGTATTTAATTAGTGAGTTTTTTTGCTAATATTAAAAATAGCAGTAATAGCTACAATATAGGTAATTTTTACAGAAAATTATTTTGAAATTATTTTAGATGATATTATTATTTTAGAAATATTTTTGGAATTTTATAAATTTATTTAGTTTTTACTTGAGTATATGTATATACATGGCATCACATATATAAACAGAAATATATATGTAGATATCTATATAGGTTTTTGTAAAGCAAAAAAAAAGAGAAGAATGTGCTCACATATACTGTTCAAAATACTCTCTTCCACCCGATAACCCATGCGCAAGGAGAGGGATTGGCGGATACAAATTCTTCACAATTTTTTTTAAATCAAAAAGGAAAATCTTGTTATCCTAATCCTAATCAATTCCCTAAAGATTAAACCAAAACCTAGATCAAACCCGGATTTAATCCAAAGGAAACCTATTTGAATTCAGATGAGATATTGAGTATATAAACACTCGAAAGTTCCATGTCTCCTAAAAAACCAATCAATCCCTCGATCCCTAAACAAATCCTAGCCTTAGGTGCACCTACTGCGACTGCCTGCAGTCGCGCGCGTGCCACCGATAGAGCCACTGTCGCGAGTCGTCGAACGTCCAATGCAGTAGATCTACAAAACAGCAACAGTAGTGCAGCAAGGTACTGTACTTCAACATTATTTTTCTTCCATTATACTCGATTCTTTTCGATCGGTAAAATTTTTTGTATAGCCTAGTTGACCCTTTTCCCAGTCCAGTAAATAGATTAACTTAGTTTTGCATGTGCGTCTCATTAAAAATCCCAGAAGTTTAGGAAAAACATTATTGTAATAACAGATTTTTGCGAGATAAGACCCATGTTTAAAGCTATTTTAGAAACAATATCTTGAAAATGTTAAGAATCTGTTTGAAGACAGTCGTAGACAACCTGTAGGACTTCGTAACACTTTTTGTAGATTCGAATTTCATCGACTGAGTTCCGAGAAATCGGTTTTCCAAATTTGATGAAAAACTATTTTAAATAATAGAAATTTATAAAATTTCCCCGATACGTCGTGCAAGCCGACAAACCGGGCAACGTGGTACAAACCGAAAGCATCACAAGGAAAAAATTATGCACGGCTCACCGAAATCCAACTTTGGATATACGGTTGAGTTAGTATTATCAAATCAGACCCGTAGACACATAACTTGATGACTTAAGAGACCATAGGTATTTGCACATGTTTAGGTGCGAAGCAAATCCAACGGCGGATATCGTTTTGATCCAAAATTATGATTTTACCCTTGTGTCCAGAATTGGACTTATGGTTAGGTGATTTTAGACATTTTTTATTCCAAAAATGTTCGTTATGTTTATTTCAGCATCTTAGGACGTTTGCGGGAGTTGACTTTTCATTGTTCTTGATTCTGACGATCTAAGTGACTGAACTTTGCTATTTCTGCACACCAACTCTAGAAAAGATACCTTGCCAATATATTATCATTATTGCTATTTTATTTCTATTATTTTTATTCAATTTTAGTATATACTGTATGTTTCTATCATACTGTGTATCCAAGTCAAACTTGGGTGCGAGCGGCTGCATTAGTCGTTTCATGGCTTTTTCTTTATTTTTATGCGTAACGACTTAGTACTAGATGACCACCCACTGAAATGAGGTATTAATATATCTCATATGGCCTTGACATCTGCTTTATCATGAGTTGTGAGTCACATATAGGACACTGACTCACATAGTCGGCTGGTGTCACGACCCGCACCCGGTGTAGGGGCACGAGTGCGTGACAGCGCCCAGCCTCCGTCGCAGTTTCAGCGGTAGAATATTATCTAGGTCTAACTAACCTGACTAACAATACAAATATCATAAATTGTCGAGATAGTCAACTCCAAACGGAGGACAAGTAATGACAATATATCCATACTCGATCTCAATACTAAAAGGAAGTTAAATGATACGAAAGATAAAGACAACAAGATATGAAAATATCCAAAAATTAACATAGAAATAATACATCCAGAGTCTCAGAGTCAAATATAACAATATAGGTCTGAATAATAAACATGCGACTGATAATGCTGGAGACAAAATCTAGTATAAAACATAGTCTAACACAGTCGCCACTAAAAGCACCTCAGCTGGAACCAAGACCTGCTGGACTAGTGTCTTCTGGTCTATACCCACTACTTCATGCGGACCATAGATTTCTAATAACTGTTCCAGTTAAATGATAAAAACTATGTAGCAGTAAATAGAGAGAATATACAGGGTAAAAGTGACTTGTACATGAACATAGTAAGACATAGGTAAAACTGTAAATGAGTGTAAGAACAAGAGAACAAGGTACACTACTACAAAAATAGATAACAATGACGGCTAAATATGTTAATTGATGACATTTGTTTGGCCGTCATATATGAAGGGGTTATCTTTATCATTAGAAATCGATGACACCTCAACTCACGTCATCTTTATTTATAAAAGATGACTTTTATGTGTCATCTTTATTTAGAAAAAATGACTGCTGTGTGTTATCTTTATTTATATTAGATGACTTTTATCGTGAAAAATCAATGACAATTAAGCACACGTCATTTTTATTTATAAAAGATGACTTTCATACGTCTTCTTTATTTAGAAAAGATGACTTCTATGCATCATCTTTATTTACAAAAGATGACTTTGATGCATCATTTTTATATACAAAAGAAGACTTCTATACGTCATCTTTATTTTAAAAAATTATATGTATCATAAGAAATCTATGACAGCTCAATACACGTCATCTTTATTTGTAAATGATGACTTTTATGCGTCATCTTTATTTACAAAAGATGACTTTTATGCATCATCTTTATTTACAAAAGTTGACTTTTATTCGTCATTAAATTTTGTTATTTTTATAGCTCCATTTTTATCATCCGTATTCCACAATTTGTATTCTGTGTACAATATAAAGAAGATGAAAGATAAACACTTAACAACAATTTTTTTTTCATTTTATAATTATTCAAAATGACAACATTGAACTATACAATATTATTTCAGTCTCAAACATTCACAACATAAATTTACAATACTTCTGAAATTTTATAATGCGTCATTTTTTTACATACGATCTTCATTAACAATATCCGGAATAAATTTAGCCAGCTCTCGTCTCATTCATCAATTTCTCTGGCAGAGTAATCCTTTCTTCCAGCAAACTACAAAAATAAACATAAAATCAACTGGCATATCATGTTATACCAATACAAACAATATTACATTAATATATAGAACAACAAGGAGTGTGCCCCTGAATGAGCTGATACAACAAGGTTGCCAGGAACCTACATAATGGGAGTTAAGAGAGATGATACATTGAGTCAGTTATAGTAAGTTGAAAAAATTGCATCGCTATCAATAGTGTGTTTTTAACCATGTAATCTGAAATTTCAAGCAACATGTTGGAATAAAATAGGAATAACCAATATACTATAAATTGACTCAAAAACTGCTAAACCCTTGTTTGTAAGGCCAGGTTCAAGATTATGGTTCATCATTTATTTGTAAACCTACCCTCCAGGCAGAATTTTGAATTAAACAAATATGTCATACAACACGTCCACCTATTCATCTCTATTTATTACTTCACTTCAGTGTGCTGGTCTGTACAATACTGATTTCAACTTCACTTTTTAGCTTTATTGCACCTCTAAGACTGAACATTTAGAAACGATCTTTAAAAAGTAAAATCCAAAGTTTATAAAGTGGATGCTTAAGAAAATAATATATATTAACACTGGTCGTCTTGTGCCCAAGCTAAAGAACATTCCTAATGATAGATTTAAAAAGATAATAATCCACAACAGCCCCATAGATAAAAATTAATCAATATGATTATCAACCAAACATTTTCCTGTAAAGAAATTTTGATATGGAGCACATTTCTAGATCAAAAATGTTCTATTGAAGAATGGGTATCAACAATCACTATCTGACCTCATCACTATCTGACCTCATCTTGGTGTAGAAAGAAGTCACACTTTGGTGCCAAGGAGATCATTCATTCACTCTAAAGTCTAAACTCACCCAACCAATGAGAGGAATAGCAACGTACCGTAAGTGTGGGCCTTAATTTGATAACTGGTGACTATAAAGAGACCACAAATAGTTAACTTCTGATTGCTTGGCATCTCTGTGGAAGTTTCAGCTACTTCTCTGGAATTTTCAAATGTCTCCTGCTGGGGATGACTCCTAGATAGGTCTCCAACAGAGTCTTTGATATGTGGTTGTGCTCTTTCTGTTGCCTCTTGTTGCTTTTTTTTGTTTTTCTCCTCTTAAGAGAACTGCTTCTGTTCACTTCAGGGGGGCTTCTTTTCTTGATGTTCTTGTTGTATTCTCTTATGGTCTTTTATGGAATAAGTGATCCTCTTGTTTTCCATATTTCTCCAACATTCTCCTCTACAGGAGGAATATTGTCCTTCATCCTTCTCACTTGAGATTGATCTTTAGGCTCTTGTGAATCCATGGAAATGTTATCGTGCTTCGAAGTTATAGACTTGTGCTTTAACGTCCAGTCTCGGTGGCTATATAAATATAATATAGGTGGTTTTAGATTCCAATGCTCTACTTGTATGTCATTTTCATCGGCTGATCCAGGCAAGTAGAATGACTGAAAAGATGGAAATCAAAAATTTTAGGCGACTATAAAGACCCCACAAATAGTAAATAGGAAAATTAAGATATTCCAATACCTTTCCTGAAAGACTTGCACCAAATAGAACTATGAACAATGAAGATAACTGGTCTATAATTTGATAAGTGTGGGCCTTAATTAGAGTCAAAGAATTAAGCTGAAACACATCTGTAGACTATGGAGGAAAGTGATGCTATGTTACACGAACGCAAATACAACACAACATGTAACAGACATTATCAGACACCATGACACGAACACGATACCAATTTCATGTCCTAGTTTACTATGTAATCTGAGTGTGTATTATCGAAAAGCGCAAAATATGTTCGACACAATACGATGCAAGTTGTGATGAAATTGAAAGAATTATAAAGTTATAGTCATCTCTACTTATAATCTCTCTGTAATGATCAATTTGGGATCAACAATACTGGGTAACAAAAATGATACCTCTATTGTATTCCAAGTAACACTGATACTTATATTGAACCAGAAAAGGATACCTCTATCATTTTTCCCCTGCTCTATGAAAAATAAGCATAAGCATGAACTGAGACATCTTCGACCTTACTTATCCCAATGTTCAAATGGAATGACCTTCATACATTTGAAAGGCTTTCTTGTTTTACAGCTTTCTCCTTCGAAATATTTTGAATTTATAATATGACTCAATTCACTCACAAGTCAGAAAGATATCAAAGAATGGATATCTATAAAAACCATGTTACTTATGAAATAAAGAACAAAGTTTGATATAGCATGTAGTTATTGTATCATGTTATAGTGTCATTTAGGTTGGAAAACTAGTTGCTTAAATGGAAACTAATAGCACACTTAAGCAGAGGACTGATACATATACAGTTGTTCAAATAATAAATGGATATTAATGACCCAAAGCTTGAAGAAAACATTAAGAATGGAACTAGTGCCATCCATGAAAATGTCTAACGAACAAATCTATAAAGTACTTAAATAAGCCGATGGACAGAAAAGCTCTTGTTATGATAATTACAAATCATGCTAGCAAAGTAAAACTAAAATGTGCCATGGATTTGCTATATCTTTTACCAAGATTGGAAGAAAAATTCATGTCAGTCCGAGGGGGAAAATCGTAGCTGAAACTGTGTTGCCACGTGTTACCTCCTTCCATTGGCTGAAAATGGGCTCCATAAAAATTAGACCCACCTACTAGCTTCGCAAATCGATTCCAATCAATAGGAGGCCGACATGTTGCGTCAGTTCCCATGGTGTCTATATAGAAGCATTCATGTTGGAAAGGAAGGAGAGAACCATAAGGCATGTTGTGATGTGCCCATGATGCCTGCTTATTCCAAGTATGGGTCTTACATAGTGAAACTCGGTGTCCTCATCTTTTGCTAATTTTCTTGGCCATTGGAAGTTGCATATCTCGTTCCTAAGTGCTATTGAACCATTCAACTATAAGAAACCATAGAAGAACGGAAACTAAGAATCTAACTAATAGTTAACATAGAAAACGAAAGAAGTGGTAATAGAGTGGGTCAGTGGCATACCAATTTCTCTTCTTGAGTTGCCAAAGTAGAAGATAAAAATAGGTGGAGTCAGCGCCAGGTCCAGAATAGCAGGGCCTCCCCGAGATTACTTAATTCTTCTTTTAAAAAAATGACCAATATGCATGAGTAAAAATATGAGCAATATGCATAATGGTGCAAACTTGAATAAAATTAATCATCTTATGATATTCGATCTTAAATAAAAATAGTCTAATGAAGTATATAAAATATATACATGAAGGAAGAACAATATATCAATATTCACATATTTTTACAGTTTGAAACTTGAAATCCACACACCAAACATGAACATCAGAGGGATTTCCAAACTAACCTTCAATATATCGCCTCTCTTCTTATCAAGAACACGACCCCTAACCATGTACTTTGAATCCGGCATGTACTGTGCAAGCGGGTACTCCATGTCCTTGACCACAACTTCCTCATGTTCAACGACCGGATGCACAAGATCAACTTTCCGTTGCATTTGTAGAGGAAGAGGTGCTAGAATGGGAGTGACGGTTCAGAAATTAGGGCTAGAGTTTATTTACATGAGAGAAAGAGCATTTTATGGAGGTGTTTGATTCCTTAAAAATTGGAAAGGAAGTTCAGAATATATGGTGTTTCCTTACTTAACAAAAGAAAATATTTTTTCGTTTATTTAATTTTTTATTTAATTTCATCTTTCGTTAAAAAAAATTATAACCTTGTGCCTAAGGGGCGTTTGGTATGCGATATTTTTTTTATTCTTGGAAAAGTTTATAAAGGGAATCTATTATCATGTTTGTTTGGATTATAAAAAATTTATTTCCGGGAATTAGAAATAACCGAGTAAATAGTTTACCCATAAAACATGAAAATCATATAACTTAAAAATAGGTGGATATATTTCTTTTGTCCGGGCAAAAAAAATTGCGTAAATTTTTTTCTTCTTTTTTGATCATTTTTTAACGTAGTTTTTGTTTTTATCATTTCCTTTTTCATTTTTTATCGTTTTTTTTTTCCTTTTTTTAACGTTGTTTTCATTTTTTGTCTTTTTATCCTTTTTTTTTTCTTTTTTTGTTTTTTGTCGCGTTTGTCATTTTGGTCTTTTTTTTGTTTTTTTTTGGTCCTTTTTGGACTTTTTTCATCGTTTTATTTTATTTTTTGTTTATTTTTGTTTTTGTCGTTTTTTGTTTTGATCGTTTTTTGTCGTTTTTACTTTTTCTTTTTTTTTTCTATTTTGACGTTATTTCAATTTTAAGTTTTTTTTCGTTTTTTATCTCTCTTTTTTCGGGAATATTTATATAGTCACCATAAATGGGAATGTAATTTTCCAGAAAATTTAATTACTTGAAATTTGGCTATATAGTATTTCGCATACCAAACGCCCCCTAATAATTTTATGTGACATAAATATTTTTCTGCAACTGAAAGAAAATAAATTGGCGTTATATAAGTTACAATTCTTTAAATAAAAGTCACATAATACACCTTAACACACCTTAACATACAACTATTTCATTGTTTAAACTAAATATGACTTAATAAAGTATTTCATTGTTTAAACTAAATATGACTCTTAATAAAGTAGTGTCATTATTTGTTACACATATTTTTTCAACACAAAAGATGACACTCCAAATTGTTTTCATGACCCTTATCTTTTTACCCGTCATCTTATAATACTTATGATGACATTAGTTTTTTTTAATGTCATTGATAAAGTTATTGATGACGATCATCTAAAGTGACGACATTAAATATAGCATTAATGACATTTTGAAAAGAGTGTCATCTATAAAGTGTCATTGTTAACGATTTTTGTAGTAGTGGTATATAATCTACAAGAATCAAGAAATATACTATCTATGTGAGTGAGCACTAGTTTCAACATGTGATCGGCTTAGGAACTTGATACAAGAGTTTACGGCTTGGTTAATCATACGTACTATAGGAATGAATTGTAAAGCGCAATACTCTAGAGGGGGTGAATAGAGTAGGCAACGAAAATTAGCTAATTAAAATGTTAGTAGCAAGACACAGATAATATATATATATATATATATATATATATATATATATATATATATATATATATATCACAGATATGTAAATAAAAAGTAGAGAACAGAGAGCAAACGTAAACACAAAGATGTATACTGGTTTCCCTCTTGTGAGGATAGTCCAGTCGGAAGAACTCTAGCTTCCAATTGAATCCACTGTGGAAAATTACCATAAGTTTTCATCCGAAGTTCTTGCAATTTCTACAATGCGAGCTTTGATCCGAAGTACTCGACCAACTTCAATTGTGAAGTGTCTATCTTCAATCAAGCCTCTGATTACAATCACTCTGAAACTTTTAGACCGTACCGTGCTGATAAATCGACTAGAGGATTTAAAAATAAAAGCTTTGGAACACTTTGGAAGAAGTAGTAGGCTTATAGAGAAGAGATATGAAAGTGAATTAGTGTGTTGAAATGATCCAAATCCTTCTCTATTTACAGTTTTTCCAAAGGCAGAACTCTGACAGAATTCGGGCAGAATTCGGACAGAACTCTATGAGAAAATCTCGTAAAAATCCGTAACTACATGGAGACCAAGTTCAGAATCCAACGGGCACTAACCGAACTTTGGCCGAATTCGGGCCAAACTCAGGCCGAGTTCTGTCAGGATTTAGTCAGGGTTTTTGCAAATTGATTGTTGGTCTTTTTAAAATTCTTTTAAGCAGTTAGGAAGTAGTTTGGGCTTTTGTAAGTGGGCTTGTTTTCAAAATAAAAGGGTATTTTAAAAATGTTTCATAGGTAGCCTATTTACCAGTACGATGCAGTGTACATCGTATTCCTAGACTCAATAAATATAAAAAATACATTAATCAAATAGGAAAACCAAGAGCCCTTTGATGACGTCTTTCTTTTGATATTTGAGCAAACATGAAGACGCCTTTTTCCTTGACAGCGGTCGTCCAAAGATAAACAGATCTGGAAATCATAACCCCCGATGCGAGGCCCCAGATAGGTCATTGGGCGGTTCAGAGAAATCTTCTTGTATAATACCGTCTTTGGCCCATCATTAATTCTCCATTGCATATGTCATGGTTGATCATGTTTGATCATGCTTACTGCATGTTTGAAAGTACATATTAGGCGAACAAAGCAGTATGATGCATTATGATACAAATATAGAAATATGATATAAAATATTAGGACAATGCTAAGTTTAAATAGCAATTACATAAATATTAGTGACGTCATTATGTTAAACTTAATTGATTAGCCATATTCAAAAATATGATATAATCATTGGGCTAACAATCTCCCCATTTTTTATTATGGCAAATCGGTTAAGTTTAAGATATATACAGTAGATGCATGTATCACTAATAAATACATTATACTAGAATATTGTGTGCTAACTTAAACTTATTTCTCCCCCTTTGACATGATCAAAAATAAGCTCCCACGTAAGAAAAGATAAAACGAACTCAAGTTGTAACGCCCCAGTCCCAAAATACGTAGGACTAGGAATGTAGACATGCCAGCCATATAATAAATATACGTAAGCTGTAAAATGCAGTAGAACCATAACTAATCTCATCCACACAAAATAAATAAATAAAAGATATCATATAATCAACTATGAATTGTCTTGATACAATATGTTGGGCGGAGACAAATCCACTACCAACAAGTAAAGGATAAATACATGAGAAAAGAAATGATTTTTGGCGAGCAAAGCGAAGACGATCCAAATGCAATCATCCTCGAAGAAATAGCGATGATCACGGCTAGAGCTAGAATACCTGCGAAAAGACAAGAGCACACACCTGGAGAGATAACCAGGTCCTCAGAGGGACGTAACATGACACATAATATCATGCCATATAAACTGAATAAATATTGCTCAAATAAATAAGTCAATTGAATTATAACATAGCCCAATACGCACCTATTGAACGAGCGTACCATCCCCCCAACCAAACAAGGACAGGAGATGGTAAACTAATTCACGGTGACGTATCTTTCCATGCTATGAATCCAATATGGTATCCGGACCCCAATAAGGTTCAATACCTTCTCATCGAAGTAGTAAGTCACACCTACAACCAAACAAGGACAAGATGTGACGAACTAATCCGCGACAAGTTATTATTCCAAGCCACGGTCAGATACAAGTACCCAAACCAAAAGTACTCGTACCTAACGGATAAAGGTACCTAACTGTTCTAAGTAAAATATAGTTAAGAACAATCCTTCCTACGCATGGGCCCTGGCTAAATAGGATCGGCGTAGTCCCCCCTTGGGCACCAGAGGCCCCATCAGTAAGAGCATAACGTTTCACAGAATCGTCAGTGGCCGTCAGTAATCATGGATAATCTGACCCGCGTCTCCGACGGAGCTCACGGGTTACAAAAGAGAAAGTGCATCGAAGCCCATACGCTAAGAAATTGTCCTCCCCACCCAATGCCCACTATGTTGTATCCACAACAGAACCTCTATAACCGCTAAGTCAAACTAGCATGCAACCTCTATTAGCGGTTATTCCTATTGCACGGCTTATACGCACCGGTGGCCAGCCAGTCACACATGTCCGTGTTCTACATGCGATACACAACTTCGTGTTACAACGTGTCAAGGCCAATGAATGCAACACACAAGGTGGTCCCTTAAATCTAGGTTTAATGTGTAAGAAAAATAATACATAGCAGGAAATATAAACGAACAGTAAGTTCTAACAGTTTATGCCATGTATCACAGTTTATTTTGCATAAAGAAAATAAATAATGCATAAAATATGAGCTAAAATAAATAAACAGCAAATGGCAAGGTGTCTTGTCTGGTAGGTCGCCTGTGTGCTGCGATGATCAAGGTGGCACGAACTGCGACTTCGGTACAACAACTACACAAGGGGACCTCTGATGGTGGTACGGACAGTTCCATTCGGTCCAGAACGGTCAAATTAGTTTGGCTTGATAGGATGTACGAAATTGGCGAAGGAATATGAATACTGGAATGGGTCACAGGCAGGATGGTAATCCAAGGAAATATGATAGATAATATATATATATATATATATATATATATATATATATATATATATATATATATATATATATATATATATATATAATTTTAGGAAGAAGAAAAAAAATCTTTGAAAACTATATTTACTAGTAAAAGGTTAGATGAATACTTGAAGTCCCAAAGAATTGTTTTTATACCAAAACTATAAATTACTTCGGTAGAAAATATTATAACCATTATTTTTTTACCATAAAAAAATAGTATAAATAAAGATATTTTGGTCAAAAGCTTATTTTAAGGTACCGCACAAAAACATAATAAAACTTTTAGCCTCTAAGTCAAATATCATATTTTGAGAATAGCTATAAAGGTCAATAATATTTTTAATCCTATTTTGTCAAAGTACCATTTTTACTAAAGAGTCATAAATTAAATTTATAAAATGATACAATGATAATATATATAAAATATCAAAAATACTAATAGTAATTTGTATGAGTATATATACTAAAATTCATAAAATTTATAATAACTAATATTAATCATAAATCTTAGTCAACTACAAAAATATTCATGATGATGATAGTAATATAGAAATTATAACCATGCAACATATTTTGTACATATAACGAATAATAATAAAAATAATAATAATAGTAATTATAATAATAATAATAATAGTAGTAGTAAATATTGATAAAAATAATAATAATAAAAATATTAGTTTATAAAGGAACCCAACAAAAATCGAATCCAGCACAATCCAAAACAACAAAAAATATAATAAAATAAATATAAAATAAAAATTAAAGTATGCAGCTGTCCTCTCTCTTCTGAGAGAGAGAGAAGAATACAAAGGAAAGGAAAAAAAGAAATAAAAAGGACAGTGAAGTAAGAGGAAAGGAGTGAATGAAAGAAAGGAGGGCAGAGGGAGCGAGAGAGAGGAAAGGCGGCGGCTCGCCGGGCTATCGGAGGAGTAGGCAGCGGAGGCTGGATGGAGGGGGCTGGGAAGTCGGGGGTCCGCCGGAGGGAAGGAAGCGGCGACGGTCTAGAGGAAGAGGCGGAGGGAGAGAACGGGGGTGGAACGGCGGAGCTGCACCGGAGGGCGGCGGAGGGTTTCTCGTTCACGGCGGGGTCAACGGTCGACGGAGGAAGAGGGGTTTCGACGGCCGGGGCTTGGCCGAGGACGCGGCCGGCTCGCGGGGATGCGGCTGGAGGCACGTCCACGGCGACGGAGGGCCGCCGGACACTCGGGTGCACGAGCGGAGACGAGGCTGCGGCGGACGACAGGTAAGGCGGTGGTGGTTGTGTTTAAATTTTTGGGGTTTTTTTGGTTTTTTGGCTATGGCGCCGGCGGCGATGGCCGTGGTGGTGGTGGTGTTTCGGATGGTGACCACGGTAGTGTTCGGGTTAGCCTTGGGGAAAGGGATTGGCGGTGGCAGCGGTGTGTTGCGATGACGGGGAGGTCGATGGTGATTGTCGCGGTTGCCGGAGAATAGGAGTGGTGGAAGCTGCTATAGGCGGTGGTGGTCTAGGCTGGAGTGGTGGTGGCCGGTGGGATTTTGGTCGGAGGTCGGGTTTGGGATGGGTGCTGGTGTTCCGGCTAGGTCACGCCGGGTGGGATAGCCATGGTTGTGGTCGGGATGGAAGGATGGCAAGGTTGGGTCGATGCATTCGATGTGGAGGTGGGCGGCTACAGTGGTGGCGGGTGCTAGCCGGACCTAGGGCAGATTTAGGATTAGGGCTAGGGATTGGATGTTTGCCGTGTCGGGTTGTCGACACAGAGGAGAGGGAAGAATTTGTATATGTAAAAGAATAACCTATTGGAAAGACACCGGGGTCGGACCCGAGGCCGTCACGGCTGACACGGAAGAGATGGACATCGACACTATGCACGTACACTATGGTGGAGAGAAATTTATAGAGAATAGAAATACATGGATGAGTACCTGCCTATTTATAGGATGTGGGAATTCCCATTTAGATAGGATTAGGAATATTTAAAACCCAAGTAGATAAATCATCTATTTATTTAAAATTAATCAAATCTAAATCCAAATACAAATCTAATTTAAATCTAATTAAATTCTTAGTTTAAAATCAATGGGATAAATCAAATTCCAAATATAGATATTAATCTACTATTTAAAACACATCCATAAATCAAATCAAGTTTTAAATTGCTACAAAAATTTTAAAATATGTTTTCTAAAAATACTAAAATAATAATTTCGAAAATACATTATTATTTACAATTAAACTCAATAAATATTTATGAAATATATATGTATATGCGAATAATATTATTTACTAGTAATAATTGTTTTTCATGAAAGACTTTTTATAAATAATAAATAAAATAATAATTTGAAAACTTTGGTACGATAACAAAATAATTATTATGTATATTATTTTGAAACTATAAATGATAGAAAATATTTTTCTAAAATATGTACGCTCGCACATATTCGCACTCGTCGAGCAAATTTGAAAAACGAACTTTCACACGCGACGTACAATACGACCACGTGACGTACAATACAAAATTTTAAATTAGTACCAAATTTAATAAAAAAAAAAAGTAGAAATTTAGGGGTTTTGCATCCTACCCAACTTAAAAGAATTTCGTCCTCGAAATTAAAAATTAGTAGGGGTGAGAAGACATAAGGGGGTAGATAGAAGGGTTCCTTAAAGAAGTTTATATGGTCGTAGTCTAGGTTGAGGATATGATTAAGAGACGATTGTAATCACTCTTAAATTCAAGTGATTAGAAAGTCAAAATTGTAGAATTAGGGTCGAGGGAAAGGTCAAGGAGTTTATGATGAAGACATGGCAATGTCGAGTGGTAATGGTCATAATTGATAGGACAGCTAGAGGGGATACTCGGCACGAGAAATTTTGTCCTTATAAAATAGGAGGAAGACGAAAGCGATAAAGGGTTCCAAAGGTGAATTTATCGAATATGAATACGTGGTTCAAAGGCGACCGAAAAATTTCAAAAAGATTTTCAAGGCAGTTGTGGATGGGATTCTAAGGGGTAAGTTTAACTATATCACATCCACGTAGATTGAAAAGGCGAACCAAAGTGCACTCGGTTGATCAGACCATCATGCACCGGTTCTGATTAGACAATATGTTAGTAGAAGCGACCCCAATAACATATATCTTGAACAAGCTCGATAAGGAATAAGCTTGCAAAAACTAGGCTATATTAGCATCATTAGTCAAAATGGTATATACATAGGCACGAGAGATTAAGATTTAAATAAGGTAGAATGATTCTAAGTCATACAGTCGTCCTATAGTATTCTTGTCCAAGTCCTTGGTTGGCTAGATGGGTTAGGTCCTCTAGATTCTAGGATCTAAATAAGCTTGCTAATATAGGTCACTAGGTCAAAGGGGTTGCTAGTTCATAAGGTATTCTACCCAACTTAAAGAATTAAACTAATGGTGTTTTGGGACAACTAACTAGTAGGGTCAATCTCTAGCAAGCACGAAGGGAAGATAAGAATAGGGATGGAAGGAAGCAAGCAAGATGCAATTGATGAGTCAAACGGTAGAGAAAATCAAGGAAAAAGGTCAAGTATGTGGATGAGATCCTAGACTTCTAATCCTATACGCAGGCTTGCTTGGTACGGTAAGGTAACCAAACAATTTATCTTGACCTGCATGGGCCACCACAAAATATGTAACGCCCCAGTCCCAAAATACGTAGGACTAGGAACGTAGACATACCAACCGTATAATAAATATACGTAAGCTGTAAAATACAGTAGAAACATAACTAATCTCATCCACATAAAATAAATGAATAAAAAATATCATATAATCAACTATGAATTGTCTTGATACAATATGTTGGGCGGAGACAAATCCACTACCAACAAGTAAAGGATAAATACATGAGAAAAGAAATGATTTTTGGCGAGTGAAGCGAAGACGATCCAAATGCAATCATCCTCGAAGAAATAGCGATGATCACGGCTAGAGCTAGAATACCTGTGAAAAGATAAGAGCACACACCTGGAGAGATAACCAGGTCCTCAGAGGGACGTAACAAGACACATAATATCATGCCATATAAACTGAATAAATATTGCTCAAATAAATAAGTCAATTGAATTATAACATAGTCCAATACGCACCTATTGAACGAGCTTACCATCCCCCCCAACCAAATAAGGACAGGAGATGGTAAACTAATTCACGGTGACGTATCTTTCTATGCTATGAATCCAATATGGTATCGGGACCGCAACAAGGTTCAATACCTTTTCATCGAAGTAGTAAGTCACACCTACAACCAAACAAGGACAAGATGTGACGAACTAATCCGTGACAAGTTATTGTTTCAAGCCACGGTCAGATACAAGTACCCAAACCAAAAGTACTCGTACCTAACAGATAAAGGTACCTAATCGTTCTAAGTAAAATGTAGTTAAGAACAATCCTTCCTACGCATGGGCCCTGGCTAAATAGGATCGGCGTAGTCCCCCCTTGGGCACCAGAGGCCCCATCAGTAAGAGCATGACGTTTCACTGAATCGTCAGTGGCCGTCAGTAATCATGGGTAATCTGACCCGCGTCTCCGGCGGAGCTAACGGGTTACAAAAGGGAAAGTGCATCGAAGCCCATACGCTAAAAAATTGTCCTCCCCGCCCAATGCCTACTATGTTGTATCCACAACAGAACCTCTATAACCGCTAAGTCAAACTAGCATGCAACCTCTATTAGCGGTTATTCCTATCGCACGTCTTATACGCACCGGTGGCCAGCCAGTCACGCATGTCCGTGTTCTACATGCGACACACAACTTCGTGTAACAACGTGTCAAGGCCAATGAATGCAACACACAAGGTGGTCCCTTAAATCTAGGTTTAATATGTAAGAAAAATAATACATAGCAGGATATATAAACGAACAGTAAGTTCTAACAGTTTATGCCATGTATCACAGTTTATTTTACATAAAGAAAATAAATAATGCATGAAATATGAGCTAATATAAATAAACAGCAAATGGCAAGGTGTCTTGCCTGGTAGGTCGTCTGGTGTTCTGTGATGATCAAGGTGGCACGAACTGCTACTTCGGTACAACAACTACACAAGGGGACCTCTGATGGTGGCACGGACAGTTCCATTGGGTCCAGAACGGTCAAATTAGTTTGGCTTGATAGGTTGTACGAAATTGGCGAGGGAATATGAATACTGGAATGGGTCACAGGCAGGATGGTAATCCAAGGAAATATGATAGATAATATATATATATATATATATATATATATATATATATATATATATATATATATATACATATATATATATATATATATATATATATATATATGATTTTAGGAAGAAGAAAAAAAATCTTTGAAAACTATATTTACTAGTAAAAGGTTAGATGAATACTTGAAGTCCCAAAGAATTGTTTTTATACCAAAACTATAAATTACTTCGGTAGAAAATATTATAACCATTATTTTTTTACCATAAAAAAAATAGTATAAATAAAGATATTTTGTTCAAAAGCTTATTTTAAGGTACCGCACAAAAATATAATAAAACTTTTAGCCTCTAAGTCAAATATCATATTTTGAGAATAGCTATAAAGGTCAATAATATTTTTAATCCTATTTTGTCAAAGTACCATTTTTACTAAAGAGTCATAAATTAATTTACAAAGTGATACAATGATAATATATATAAAATATCAAAAATACTAATAGTAATTTGTATGAGTATATATACTAAAATTCATAAAATTCATAATAACTAATATTAATCATGAATCTTAGTCAGCTGCAAAAATATTCATGATGATGATAGTAATATACAAATTATAACCATGCAACATATTTTATACATATAAAGAATAATAATAAAAAAAATAATAACAGTAATTATAATAATAATAATAATAATAATAGTAGTAGTAAATATTGATAGTAATAATAATGAAAATATTAGTTTATAAAGGAACCCAACAAAAACCGAATCCAGCACAATCCAAAACAACAAAAAATATAATAAAATAAATATAAAATAAAAATTAAAGTATGCAACTGTCCTCTCTCTTCTGAGAGAGAGAAGAATACAAAGGAAAGGGAAAAAAAGAAATTAAAAGGACAGTGAAGTAAGAGGAAAGGAGTGAATGAAAGAAAGGAGGGCAGAGGGAGCGAGAGAGAGGGGAGACGGCGGCTCGCCGGGCGATCGGAGGAGTAGGCGGCGGAGGCTGGACGGAGGGGGCTGGGAAGTCGGGGGTCCGGTGGAGGGAAGGAAGCGGCGGCGGTTTGGAGAAAGAGGCGGAGGTAGAGAACGGGGGTAGAGCGGCGAAGCTGCACCGGAGGGCGGCAGAGGGTTTCTCGGCCACAGCGGGGTCAACGGTCGGCGGAGGAAGAGGGGTTTCGACGGCCGGGGCTTGGCCGAGGACGCGGGCGGCTCGCGGGGATGCGGCTGGAGGCGCGTCCACGGCGACGGAGGGCCGCCGGACACTCGGGTGCACGAGTGGAGGCGAGGCTGCGGTGGACGACAGGTAAGTCGGTAGTGGTTGTATTTAAATTTTTGGGGTTTTTTTGGTTTTTTGGCTATGGCGCCGACGGCGATGGCCGTGGTGGCGGTGGTGTTTCGGATGGTGACCACGGTGGTGGTCGGTTGGCCTTGGGGAAAGGGATTGGCGGTGGCAGCGGTGTGTTGCGATGATAGGGAGGTCGATGGTGATTGCCACAGTTGCCGGAGAAGAGGAGTGGTGGCAGCTGCTATAGGCGGTGGTGGTCTAGGCTGGAGTGGTGGTGGCCGGTAGGATTTTGGCCGGAGGTCGGGTTTGGGATGGGTGCTGGTGTTCCGGCTAGGTCACGCCAGGTGGGATAGCCATGGCTGTGGTCGGGACGGTAGGATGGCAAGGTTGGGTCGATGTGTTCGGTGTGGAGGTGGGCGGCTACAGTGGTGGCGGGTGCTAGCCGGACCTAGGGCAGATTTAGGATTAGGGCTAGGGATTGGATGTTTGCCATGTCGGGTTGTCGACACAGAGGAGAGGGAAGAATTTGTATATATAAAAGAATAACCTATTGGAAAGACACCGGGGTCGGACCCGAGGCCGTCACGGCTGACGCGGAAGAGATGGACACCGACACGATGCACGTACACTATGGTGGAGAGAAATTTATGAAGAATAGAAATACATGGATGAGTACCTGCCTATTTATAGGATGTGGGAATTCCCATTTGGATAGGATTAGAAATATTTAAAACCCAAGTAGATAAATCATCTATTTATTTAAAATCAATCAAATCTAAATCCAAATACAAATCTAATTAAATTCTTAGTTTAAAATCAATAGGATAAATCAAATTCCAAATATAGATATTAATCTACTATTTAAAACACATCTATAAATCAAATCAAGTTTTAAATTGCTACAAAAATTTCAAAATATGTTTTCTAAAATTACTAAAATAATAATTTCGAAAATACATTATTATTTATAATTAAACTCAATAAATATTTATGAAATATATATGTATACACGAATAATATTATTTACTAGTAATAACTGTTTTTCACGAAAGACTTTTTATAAATAATAAATAAAATAATAATTTGAAAACTTTGCTACGATAACAAAATAATTATTATGTATATTATTTTGAAACTATAAATGATAGAAAATATCTTTCTAAAATATGTACGCTCGCGCATATTCGCACTCGTCGAGCAAATTCGAAAAACGAACTTTCGCACACGACGTACAATACGACTACGTGACGTACAATGCAAAATTTTAAATCAGTACCAAATTTAATAAAAAAAGTAGAAATTTAGGGGTTTTACACAAGCATAAGTAATAGAGGAAGGCAAAAATGATCATGATCAAGGATTAGGAGAACAGTGTAACGACAAGTTTAGAAAATTGCATACTAAAGTAGAAAACTTGTAAAAAATACAATATAGTTGTTTGAATATAAACAAAGAAAACTGAAATTAAGCAATACATAGTTTACCAACTAGAAATCAAAAAATGACATTCAAAACACAATATGATGAATAAATAAAACTGTAGTTTTGAAATTGATCAATAAATGATTTTAATAAAAAAAATAGATATCAATGTAGTAGAAATCAATCATTGGTCATAAATAATTCATGAGAAATTCATAGATCTAGTATATACCAAAAAAAATCAAGAATATAATAAGACTTTTAACAATGATCACAAAAAAATTATGATTCATAATTTGCCCATACAAATTAGTGAATCAATTCCATAAAGTGTATAATCATTGGAAAAAAAATCAAAATAAATATGCTAGATTCTATTCAAAATCTATACCAAAGTTCATGCATTTGAATTCAATTACCTTAGCATGATATATGAATATCCATTAGATAAACATGAAGGTAATGAAGACAGAATACTTGAGAAGGAGAAATTCAGTCGACTTGAATGCTCCCGGTAAAGTACGATCAGTCTAAATATAGATAATCATGAACTTTGAGATAAAATCTCAATAAGAAATACCAAAATTAATTTAAACTCAAAAGGATTATCAATAAAGGTAATTAAATATATTTGGCAAAATAAATTTTTAGAAACTTGAATAAGAGAATTAAAAATAAATAATAATAATCATATATTCTCCCATAAACTTACTAAAATAAAAAATAATGAACAAATCAACAAGATATTTTAAGTAAAAGAATATATGTCCATGATGAACTAAGTATACCACATATTAAGGACATAAAAGAATTGAAACAATTAATTTGCTCCCCCTTAAAATATGCGTGTCTAGTTCCGAAGTAATTTATATGCAAAAATAGGTAAAATAAATAATAACAAAATCTAAGGAATATCCAAGATATGGATCTTTCTTTCCTTTGATCAAATGCATATAAAGTTCCAAAAACAAATATCATCTTTAGGCAAAATAAAATATCCAATAAATAAATGCTTAAAGATGAACAAACAAAATATGTCTCCAATAAAAATAAACATAACTAGATAAATGTTCAAAGAAAAATGTATTCTAGATATATGGCATGTCAAGGGGATAATTGATTTGAAACAATTAACTTCTCCACTTTTACATGGCTATATCTAAAAAAATAATAGTATTTACAAAATTTAAAAATTTCAGAGACATATTTCCAGAAGTAGAAAATTAATTCAAAATATTAGGTCTTCTTATCAAAGTTTAGTTCTTCCCTTTTAAAGCCGTTGCACGGTGTCCATCAAATAACTGTAGGGTTAAAGAGAAGAAACACTTTGAGAGAGAGAAATTCAATATGCTTGACTTTTTCCCGCAAAGAATTACTGCTATAGGCAGTTAATAACTTGAATAAGAAGAGAATAATAAAGCTTAAAATCATGAATAATACACAAGCTAAAGACAAAATCACAATACCATAATATTCAATGAGTAGTCACAAGATCATCAAGTCTGAATATCGAATAGTGTGGCAGAAACATGAACATATAAAAAGATGACAGATATTAACCTATGAAGATCAATATATGTTACCTTTTGTAAAATTAAATTATTAAATAATATTATCCATCAAATCTAAAATTCAAAATCCATCAGATAACAATTGCAACTATATCTCAATAAATCTTTAGTTTATAAAGCATTGATCAATCTTAGGTTGGCTGTAGAGGTACTGTCCCAGCTAACGGAGGTTCACCGGGGAACACTTAAGTACCGCTTCGCTTTGGCTGTAGTTGTGGTGACAGACAGACACTATGTAGGCTTATACCCAAAACAAATCTCTTCTTTAATAAGCGAGCATTTAAAAAAAATTAGTACAAAATAAAATAAATTATATTATATGGACTTAAAAAATCTTAGAACAATGTAGCATACAGCATAAGATGTATCAATTATATTTATCCATATGTACTATAAAATTATTGGGTAACAATAAAATATATAACATTTATAAATCAAAATGTAGGACCTAGATACGCTGATGTATTTTGGAACCTAGGGGACTGGGTTCAGTACCTTGGATCCAGAACTAGATAATAGTTGCAAGTAGACCTTAATAAATCTTAAGTCTATAAAGTATTGATCACTTCGGGTTAGCTGTAGGGGCCGGTTCCGAGCTAGCGGTAGTTCGAAGACTAGTACACAGTGTCGCTTCAGGCTATTTATACCTGTATGACAGAAGGACCCTTTCGATTTGTACCCAAAATGATCTCTACTTTTAAGAACTTAGATTTAAAAGAATATATGCAGTATCATCAAACAACATCGAAATCCAAAATCCCTAAATATAAAAGAAGTAAATACCCAAAGAATGGTTTTATCATGATCAAGATATAAAAAAAAATTAAATAAGAGTCATGTATCCAAAATGTCAACCAAAAAATCAAAAAAAAAAGCTTTGAGGAAGAAGCTAATAAAGATAAAAACATAAATTAGTTCAAAAAAAATTAATAGCTTAAGTATGAGATAAGCACAAGTTTGAAACTACTTTTTAAAATAATATAGAACTTGAACTTAACTCATATATCCCCATAAAGATATTTATACAAAAATATAAGAAACATATGAGCAATATATAAATGAAAATGAATTATGTATCCTTAATAAGTATAAAAAATATCACAAGATCAAAAACATGCATAAATATGCTTTGTCAGACAAAGATGTAATTGATTCATAAGAAGTTAATCACAATAAAATTTGAGAATCAATAGTGAATATATTATGCAAGCACAAGGTTAACATAAAAGTATATGTATATATTTTTCAAGTAAAAATGAGACTTGTGCTACACATACGTACTCACAAAATACTGATCAAAGTAAATACGACAGGTTAAAGACAAATTGGTAAGAAGTGACCATTAAAAAATATTAAAGACGAAAAGTCAAAAACATATTTAACCAAAAAATTAAGCTTCTAAGGACTATAGTGGTATGCTTGCTTCAATATAAAGATTAAGAGTAAAGAGCATACATAGACAAATGTGTCACACTAATAGAAAATAAAATACTATCTAGTGTGAACTAATCATTTAAGCTAAACAGCTAGTCATGCTAGGATTATATCTCACATTGATTCGAACAATAAGCAACTAAAAGATATCAATGAGAGCTAATAGTAAGAAGTCAATAAGAACATGCTAGATATTAAAAACTATTTAGAAAGTATGTTACCGAAGTGGTTGATGCAATTGCTTGGAAGATTACCTTTGTAGCTTTATAATCACCAAACCGTCTCTCTGGTGATCCGGGCCTTCAGCTATCTCCCTTCAGGAAAGGAAATTTCCATGAAGGAAAAGAAAGATATGGTGCTGCAAGGGAGTTCTTCTCCGAAGCCAAAAAACTTGTCGGAGGACAGGCGGTCCTCTCCTGCAGTGGAAATGTTCTTCTGGCGGACTACCTCTCTGTCAAGCCCGTCAGTGAAGAAGAAAATGGCACCTTGGTCCGAGATTTTTTAACTAATTTGAATCTTGGTTCTACAGGTATTCAAGCCAAAGGGGACGACTGCGCAGAGGACGCAATCATGTCCCAAATACAGCAGTTGTGAAGCATGGTGGGATGATTATCCAAAATGAAATTGTCCTACAAGTAGATTTTGAAGCGCTATCAGAAATGTGTTGGGTGGCGCTTAACCAAAAAAGAAAAAAAGAATCCTCAGAGGGTGCAACGGGTCCAGCCTCTACAACAAGTTCCTCTACCACCAGTCATCCAGGAGCATATTGAAGACTCCGAAGTGGATGAGGTTGTTTTTGCTACCCCACCTTGGGATAGTTAGAGCACCGACAGTGAAGAAAGGCATTTTCGTGTTAAAGAACGGAGGGTTCGTGAGTGGAGTCCTCCAGAACCGAACAGCTGGCCTTCACCAAAACAATTTGTGGGACCCAACGGAGATATGAATTTTGATGAATTCTAGATTGCTGCCAGAGTGGCAGAAAGAGACAAATGGAATAACTGGTGGGAGACCCTTTATGTGGCTCTACCACATGATTCACCACCCCCTGCTACATAATTGGGGTTACGTGTTAGATTCCATCTTATCAGTAATACGTAAAGGGTGGTGAGGTGGCCCTATGTTTAGATAAAGATGAAGCTGATGGGATGTCTTATCTTTGATAGGGAATCACTTTAATAAAGAAACTTTTTATAAAGTTACTTTATTAAAGTTGTTTTGATCCGGTAACCCTTAATCAGGAAATCCGGTGGTAGTACCGACCTCTCTTCCTTCCCCTATAAATAAGAAGGATTATTGTATATGAGGGGCAACGGAAAAAACTTGTACTCTTTAATTTTCTACTACTTGCTTGAGTGCTTGTGTATATTACTCTGGTATCAGAGCCAATCAGTAAATAAAAGATCTGGTGTTCTAGTAAGATTCCTTCTTCTTTGTTTTCTTTTCTTTTATTTTATGTCTGAATAAATCTGTGTTCTTGAGTATGGTGCTATGATAGTCATCAAGTTATTCTGACAAATGTCAAGTTGAGATATGTATAGAAACTCTTACGCATGGTGTAGGAAACAAACCAATGCTGAGCTCTAATTCTGTGAAGCGGTAGCTTAGGCTTGTGGTCGAATGTTCGAGGCCAAATCCTGCCAGAAAGCCACGGTAGTTCTTTGATCAAAGTTATCAAGGAATGTAGGGGAGCTACGACAAGCCACAGAATTATAGGTCAAAACGAGCAGAAACACAGATCTGAGAATACCTTTGTCGAAAATTATTTGAGCCTACCATAGCTCATATACTCAAGAACAACTCCTCACCATGGGAGATAATATTCTGGCGAAAGCCGAACATCGAATCTCAGCGGACAGTCACCAATGTCCCTATAACCTGAGAGGTTATGAACACCTTGTTCATTTATCTTCTCATGAAAACCCTAAAAATAGGATATACAACTTTATTGTGGATACTCTGGTTACCATAAATAACCACGTCCACAATACGTACAATGAACTCTCTGATGTTGGAAGAGAAATCATCCACATCAGGAATGAGATCAAAAGCTTAGGGAAAACCCCTATGACTGATGAAGGTATGTCCAGCAAACATGCTGAAAACATACCAAAAGCAATAGCGTTGCCTACAATCCGGGTATACCCACTCGCGGAAGATGGGCAAATAGCATCAACATGATGTGACTTTCTTCTGAGGAAGCTAATGCTATCCCAACAGAAGAAATCAATGAAGAATTTTATAAAACCTTTCTTAGGTTACAGTAATAGGAACTTTTTGGTGAAATGGAAAGCATCCAGATACATGAATATTATGAAAAACATGCTAGAGCGATTGACTTCTTTAAATGGAAGTATACCGAGGATTTTGAAACATCTGATGATGAAATAGAAACCCTCCAGATTCTACTCTAGAAGAAGAAGGTCAGGGAATCAACGATACAATGGTTATCGAGGCTGAACCCCATACCAAGGTAGGAACTATAGCTCCCAATCCCGGATTAATCATGCGGGATCCGAATTTTGTCTTAGGAGGAAACTATCCTTATACGCCAAAATATCAGGAAGAAAGACGCAAATATTGGAGTAAAATCCACTCTTCCTAACATGGGATCCATCAGGACAAGAGATATCTATCTGATGGCTTAATCCTAAACCTTGAGAATATTCTCCATAAGCAAATTGGAGAATACCTCTCAAACTGGACCCAAAAAATGCAGGGGATGGCGTATTTCCTCCCCGCTGATATTACGGCTGACAGATTTATCCACTATGCCACTAGTCATTGGCAAGGTGATAGCATTGCTTGGTTGAGAAATCTTGAAATGCTAAATCCCCAGTTAATCGAAAAAATTAAGGCTAAATCTCATAAATATGAAGCCTTAGATGAGCTCGTTAAGCTACTCCTGGCTGACTTTGCGGGAGAAAACTCGCAAGCTTCGAAAAACTATAACAAAATATTACACAAGATGGTTTTGTGTGATATTTGTATGCTTGAAGAATTTGTGTCCAAATATATTGGGCTAATTTTTATCTGAACACTGTCACAGAAAAGGAATTCTGGATGGAGGGATTTTTTACTAAAATTCCTTATCCCTGGAATAACATTATAAAGGCAAAATATGATAAAATCCGTGGTGGAGTTCATACAACCAGAATGCTAAAAAAGGCTTGTATAAGAACCATGGAAAAAACCTGTAAACAGGCTAAGGCCGCATCATAGATGAATAAATTCATCAAAAACTCAGTACTTGGTTACAAATGTTGTAACAAGTACGATGAGGATGTCAATTTCCAGTTCGGGTGTCCGCCTGTCTGGCAAAAACCGAAATAGAGAAAGACATGGAAAAAGGGTAAAACATATTCCAAGAAAAGGTAGAAAATTACTCGGAAGAAGTGGAAGCCAAACTTTAAAAAGAAGTTTAGGTCTGACAAAAACTTCCGAAAACAAAAATTTATTAAAAAGAAAAAATTCAAGAAGGGTTGCAAATGCTTTAAGTGCAACCAAGATGGACACTTCGTAAATGAATGTCCTGAGAATATCAAAAGTGTGGTCATAGCAGACCTTAATGAATATGGTATCCATATCGGTACCATATATGAAATCAGCAGTGATACTGCTGCATCTTCGGTCTATGAGATCGAATCTATGGATGATTCCTCCGAGGAAGAATATGCTTCTGAAGATGAGGACCTCAACAACTCACTCATCTCCAGCTTTTCTTGTTAGAAATCATGCCGATGTAAAACATGGAAAAGCTAGAATGGTTATAAATTATAGAAAGCTTAACAACTATAATAAATTCGACGGATACTTTATTCCTGCTGCTAAAATTTTAATTAAGCAGATACAGGGAGCAAAGTTTTATAGTAAGTTTGATGCTAAGTCCGAATTCTGGCAGATTAAACTTGTTGATAAAACATCCATATAGCTAACCGCTTTCAGCTGTCTCCAGGGACACTTTGAATGGTTAGTAATGCCCTTTGGATTGAAGAATGCACCACAAATATTCCAGAAATGGATGAATTTCATATTCGGACACTTGGAATTTGTTGTGGTATATATAGATGACATTCTTGTGTTCTCTCCATGAATCACTCATTATGAGCCAGTCGCGTAGTCATGAATCTTAACGTAACTTGACTGGATCCTTGTGTATTGATTGGGGAATGGCGGAGTAGAACTAAACATGTGAATATTCCAAAGTAGTATAGTCATGAATCAACTCTTTAGTATAGCCATGAATCACCTCCAGCTGTTCACATATTTATCTTGTACTCTGATTCACTAGTCACTGATAGTTCTCTATATATATTGTAGCTATTTACTTATAGTTCTCTCTTTTATATCATGCTGTTCTTTCAGTTTCATGTATCTTACTCTCTAGCATCTTTATATTTCCTAACCTGTTATGATTTGCGTGAGATGTATTGTGCTCGCTCCTGTCCTGATTGGACCTGTTGAAAATATTATAGAGGACGAGGTGCTCTGTACCACTTATTATGGGACTATCCTAGAGGATTACTGTGACTTGGATCTCCAGTAGGATCCATTAGCAGTGGATGACACACCCTTAGTCTAGAGTAGTGATTTTCTGTTGTACTTATTCTCTGGATTACTGTATTTGAGTTTTGGGATGTTCTGGATTGTTGTGATATCTTAGACACTTAGACTCTCTATCTATTTATATCTTGTAAATTCGTTTCATATCTATCTATCTTATCGTACTCTTCCTTAGTTGTGATTGAGACTGTATTTTTGTATTGTCACCTCCACTCAGAGTGTATATACTGTGTAGGTACCTTATATTGTTAGACGTTATGACCTAGGACAGCGTTCTACCACCGACACTGTGGCATAAGAAGGTTAGAAGACGGGCTTCATCAATAAGACCTTGCTTGTATCTTGTAATCATCCCCTATGCCATACCTTAGGCATCCATGTATTATATTTTTTCATTTTGTATGGACAGGGAGGAACAGAGCTTTAGTAAGTCTGGTATTCTCAGATGGACCAGATCATGGCTATTTATCTGTTCAAGGATCATGCTCAATTCTCTGCCATCTGGCTTCGAAACCTGTTTCGGCTCCGCCTCAAGAGCTAGACTATAAGCCTTCCCCTGGGTTCCTTTCTGCTACTGTTGCAGATGCTGCCCAAACCGCTGCTGCTGGATCGGGAGTGGTGGTCCCCTAGGCGGTCCAGTACCTGGCGCCTTCGCTGCTGGGCAATCCCAAAGCTGATGGGTGGTAGACCCATAAGCTAAGTACTGTCTCAACCTCTTCCTATAGATGGAAAAGTCTATAGAACCCTAGAGAGGGGGTCAATAGAGAAATAAAAGAAAACTAAACATAAGTAAGATATATCACTGAAATAAAATAAGAGAGAGTGAGAAAATCAAATACTCTGCAGGTGAGGACCGCCGGTCCTCCGATAAGTTTCTTGGCTTCGGAGAAGAACTCCCTTGCAGCACCATATCTTTCTTTTCCTTCATAAAAATTTCCTTTCCTGAAGGGAGATAGCTGAAGGCCCGGATCACCAGAGAGACGGTGAAGTTTCCAGAGTTTATAGGAGGAGAAGCTCTTGATGTAGCGCTTTTCCTCCCAGATGCTCCAAATTCTGAACCAAAACATGGTATGAAATTTGGAGGCGTGAGCTTTGGCTTTTTTCTAGCAAATTTCTGGGATAATTGGCTTGTAAATATTTTCATCTGAAGAACAGATGAAAATCTTATGGACAAAACCTTTTTTAATTTGTACGGGCATAGATACAATGTCCTAGAAATAAGGTACCAGGTGTATGTTCCCGTAGCTAGAGTAAATGATATCTAACCCTTCAAAGTGCTTAGTAACATTAGCGTCATCTAGGCGCCTGAAGAAGGTTAGGAGAATGGCTTCATCAATAAGCCCTTGCTTGTATCATGTAATCATCCCCTGTGCCATACCTTCGGCGTTCATGCATTGTATTTTTTCATTGTCTATGGACAGGGAGGAACAGAGCTTTAGTAAGTCTGGTATTCTCAGATGGACCAGATCATGGATATTGATCTGTTTAAGGATTATGTTCAATTCTCTGTGTTCGGCTGAAGGGCCACTGAAAAGCTCCTTTCAAAGTAAAGAAATTCAACCAAGCGCAGGTAAACGGCGGGAGTAACTATGATTCTCTTAAGGTAGCCAAATGCCTTGTCATCTAATTAGTGACGAGCATGAATGGATTAATGAGATTCCTACTGTCCCTGGCTACTATCCAGCGAAACCACAGCCAAGGGAACGGGCTTGGCAGAATCAGCGAGGAAAGAACCCTGTTGAGCTTGACTCTAGTCCGACTTTGTGAAATAACTTGAGAGGTGTAGGATAAGTGGGAGCCAGCTCGCCGACGGAAGTAAAATACTACTACTTTTAACGTTATTTTACTTATTCTGTGATGCGAAGGCGGGGCTACGCCCCTCCTTTTGGCTCCAAGGCCCGTCCTCGGCGGGCCGATCCTGGCGAAAGACATTGTCTAGTGGGGAGATTGGCTGGGGTGGCACAAATGTTAAAAGATAACGTAGGTGTCCTAAGATGAGCTCAACGAGAACAGAAATCTTGTGTGGAACAAAAGGGTAAAAGCTCGTTTGATTCTGATTTCCAGTACGAATACGAATTGTGAAATCATGGCCTATCGATCCTTTAGACCTTCGAAATATGAAGCTAGAGGTGTCAGAAAAGTTACCACAGGGATAACTAGCTTGTGGCAGCCAAGCGTTCATAGCGACGTTGCTTTTTGATCCTTCAATGTCGGCTCTTCCTATCATTGTGAAGCAGAATTCACCAAGTGTTGGATTGTTCACCCACCAATAGGGAACGTGAGCTGGGTTTAGACCGTCGTAATACGGGTTAGTTTTACCCTACTGATGACGGCACCGCGATAGTAATTCAACCTAGTACGAGAGGAACCGTTGATTCACACAATTGGTCATCGTGCTTGGTTGAAAAGCCAGTGGCGCGAAGCTACCGTGTGCCGGATTATGATTGAACACTCTAAGTCAGAATCTAAGCTAAATAAGCGGCACCTGCGCCCGTCGTTCGACCACCGACCTGCAGTAGTGGCTTACCAAAGCCTCCATAGGCCCATGTCGAAGGATGTCCGCCCCGCGACGGACGTGCCGCGGGGGAACCCTTGATGTGAAATTCCAAACAGTCGACGGGCAGAATCCTTTACAGACGACTTAAATACGCGACGAGACATTGTAAATGGCAGAGTGGCCTTGCTGCCACGATCCACTGAGATCCAGCCCTTTGTCGCACAAATTACTGTTCCAAACAGAATGCTGACGGTATGCCGGTCCATACCGACGGCATGCCGTCTGGCTTATGTTCAGGAGCATTAATTGCTACCCACTCTTGGTTTTCTATACAAATAGATTCCTTTCTTCTATTGAAAGCTATCCACTCAAGCCATAAATTTCTCAACAACCAAGAGCTCCACCATTACTACTCTACCCAAGCTTTTAATTGTCATCCAATCCAAAAGTGCTAGAGTATTCAAGGGTTGTACTTTTCAATCTTCAAGTGTTGCAGAAGATCAATCGTTTCTTTTCCTTTCCTTTTGATGTTGATGAGCCTTCGTAAGAAAACTCGTGTGTAAGAAGTTGGCGAGTTCTTCGGATCCAAACTCGTATTGAAGTTGGCGAGTTTTTCGGATCCAAACTCATGTGTACTATTTACTTAATAGTAGATTTAAGTCGGAGAGAGTTCCGGGACTGGATTGCCTCTAGAGAGGAGACCAGGATACATCGAGTGTTTGATTTTCTCACTCTCTCTTATTTTATTTCAGTGATATAGCTTACTTATGTTTAGTTTTCTTTATTTCCCTATTGACCCCCCTCTAGGGTTCCACAGACTTTGCCATCTGTAGGAAGAGGTTGAGACAGTGCTTAGCTTATGGGTCTACCATCCATCAGCTTCGGGATTGCCCAACAGCGAAGGCACCAGGCACTGGACCGCCTATAGGACCACCGCTCCTGACCTAGCAGCAGCAGTTTGGGCAGCATCTGCATCAGTAGCAGAAAGGACCCCAGGGGAAGGCTTATAGTCTAGCTCTTGAGGCGGAGCCGAAGCAGGTTTCGAAGCCAGATTATTTGGCCAATGTCATCACAAGTCATGTTTATTTGTACACTTTTTTAGCCATATGCTTGTTTGATTCTGGTACATCACATAGCTTTCTGTCATTAGTATTTTTGCAAAAACACCATTTAGTAGCTATACCCACCAAGGAGATGAGTTGAGTAATGACAGAAGGCGGACCAGTACCCATTAGAGCTACCTATAGATGCTCTATTACTATAGCTGGAAGAGAGTTTAGGGGACGATTATTTGTGATACCAGTTCTCGGATATGATATCATATTAGGAATAGATTGGCTTAGCTACGCTCATGCAGCTATAGACTGTTATGAGGGTAGTATTCTGTTCAGTCCCCCAGGAACGGCACCATTCAGTATCAGGAGGACAGGGCCGGAGATCAGCCTAGAGATGAACTGTTGTGCTACAGTTGGAGAGCTAGCACTGCCACACCCTATCTGGAGTTATGGATGTATTTTCTGAGGATCTTCCAGGACTCCCTCCTGACAGAGATGTGGAGTTCACTATAGATTTAATGCCGGGTTCATCCCCAGTGTCCCGGGCTTGCTATAGAGTGAACCCCAAGGAGGCCGTAGAGAAGAAGGAGCAGGTCGATGACCTGTTGAGAATGGGTTTCATCCGATCTACTGCTTCTCCATGGGGGGCACCAGTGCTCTTTGTGCCGAAGAAAGATGGTACAGTCCGGTTGTGCATTGACTAGAGGGCATTGAATACCATCACCATTAAGAACAAATATCTATTACCTCGAATAGATGATTTGTTCGACCAGTTATGTGGAGCAAAAGAGTTCTTCCGGATAGATTTGAGATCCGGTTACCACCAGGTGAATGTCAGAGCTGAAGACATCTAGAAGACTGTATTCAACACCAAGTATGGGCAGTACGAGTTTTTGGTGATGCCATTTGGTCTCACAAATATGCCAGTTGTTTTTATGAACTTGATGAACAAGATATTTCACCAATATCTGGATAAGTTCATTGTGGTATTTATTGACGACATCCTGATATACTCGAAGATGCCAGAGGAGCACGAAGAATACTTACGGACAGTTCTGGGGATTCTTAGGAATGAGAGGTTGTATGCTAAATTGTCGAAGTGTGAGTTCTTTCTCGATCGAGTGGGGTTTCTCGGTCATATGGTCACTGGAGAAGAGATCTCAGTAGACCCCAGGAACATTACTGTCATCGAGACATGGAAGGCTCCGACATCAGTTTCAGAGATCAGGAGTTTTTTAGGATTAGCAGGCTATTATAGAAAGTTTGTCCAGGACTTTGCTAGAATAGCTGAACCTATGACGAAGCTGACACGGAAGGACGCAGAGTACATCTGGTCAGAGGACTGCCAGGCAGCATTTGATGAGCTAAAGAGAAGATTGACGACTGCACCAGTTTTGACATTACCTTCAAGATCTGGAGGTTTTACCATTTACAGTGACGCTTCGGTAAAGAGGCTAGGATGTGTTTTGCAGCAGCATAGGAAAGTGATTGCCTACGCTTCTAGGCAATTATGGACTCATAAAAGAAACTATCATACTCACGACCTGGAGTTAGCTACGATGATCTTTGTACTTAAGATGTAGAAACACTACTTATACGGAGAGCGAGTGGAAATCTTTACAGACCACAAGAGCATGAAGTATGTGTTCACACAGAAGGAGCTGAACATGAGAAAGAGAAGATGGTTGGAGTTGATGAAGGACTTCGACATCGATTTGTAGTATCACCCCGGAAAGGCAAATATGGTAGCAGATGCGCTGAGCAGGTATCCGATGGCATGGTATATGATGATGGATCGACATTTGTGGGAAGATCTGGAGAAGCTCGATATTGAGATGATTCAGCTAGGATCAGTGATACAGATGATGGCGCTAGATATTCAATCAGGTCTGATAGAGCAGATCAAGGAGACTCAGTCTATAGATGAGATCCTCCGCAGACACAGAGTTCAGGCTTTAGCTGGATTTTTTGATGACTTCACCATAGTAGAGGATGGATCTTTGAGACACGGCAGTCGGTTATGCGTGCCAAAGGGTGAGCTGATAGAGGCAATCTTACAGGAGGCACATCGGTCGCGATATTCTATTCACCCCGGTGCCAACAAGATGTACCGTGACTTGCAGTAGCATCTCTGGTGGCACGGGATGAAGAGCGATGTATCACGCTTTATTTTGAGGTGCCTAGTTTGCCAGCAGGTAAAGGCAGAGCGTCAGAGACCAGCCGGTCTACTGCAGTAGTTACCCATTTTCCAGTAGAAGTGGGAACACATTACGATGGATTTTGTTTCAGGGCGTTCTCGTTCTCAAGGAGGGAAGGATGCCGTATGGGTTATCGTTGACAGGCTGACGAAGTGTGTGTTGACACAAAGTCACAGTCAACCAAATATTGATAACATTGACTAAATAATACTTGTGATAATTCAATACGACACACGACGACTATATTCTGCCCAAGCCAGACGATAGCTCAGTTGTGCAAATAAAAGTCATTTTTGCGTCTGTACTTTTATATTTTATTGAGTCTAGAATGATTGTAAGCTGAGTTATGTTGGGCTCTTGAGACTCAACCCACAACCTATCCAAAATCTATAAACCTCCACATCCAAACTTGGCCCATTGGACCCTTGGACCAATTCTGTGCTCTGGAGACAGAGTTCGGGCCGAACTCTGCCTCCACACAGAGTTCGGGCCGAACTCTGTCCCCTAAAAAACAGCACCCTAATTTTTAGGGTTGGCTGGTTGCTAGTTGTCCAATGGCCAAATTTTTGAAATTTCCTACCAGAATTCTGGCCGAATTTTGCCTGTTAAAAACCTATAAATAGGCCAAGAATTCTCTCATTTTCATTCATCCAATCTTCTCTTCTCTTCTCTCTTAAGCTCAATATAAGCCATACCCTTCTCATCTACTAGCCACAAGTTTCCTAAGTCTCGAGTGCTCAGCATCTCTCAGTTAGTTGTCTTGTGCAAGAGTTCAAGAAGTAGCTTGGAAAATTCCAAGCATCACCACTGCGATCCATTGTAAGGAGTTGACGTGCTCTTCTGAAGTAAAGGCACGGGATGTAACTACTATTTCACAAATAGTGGATTTAATCCTGAGCTAGAGTTCTCAGGCCTGGACTAGTCCTCCACGAGAGAAACCAGGTTAAAATCGGCTGTGTTTGCGTATGCTCTCTTGCTCCTTATTTATTTTCCGTATTTACTTTGATTATTTTTAGATCGTGAAAGAGTTGATTTTTTAATTGGTTATTATTGCTATAACTCTATTCATCCCCCTCTAGAGTTGCCATCTGGTCTTCAATTGGTATCAGAGCTCTGTTCTCTTTACAAGGACTTACATCCTAGAGTTGATCCATGGCAACCACACAATCCTTGATTTCCAATCACGGTGAAGGACAGTCCACTCATAGGCCTCCCCTATTTGATGGAACTAACTACACGTATTAGAAAACAAGGATGAGTTTTTATCTCAAGTCGCTAGACTTTGACCTGTGGACTATTGTCACTGACGGTTACAAAAAGCCCGTCAGAATAGTTATCAATGGCAATCTCATTGAGAAATCACATGACAAATATTCTGACGAGGAGAAGAAACAGGCAAGTCTAGACGTGAGAGCTATTAATGCTTTATTCTGTGCTATAGACAGGAATGAGTTCAACAGGGTTTCTACATGCACCACATCCCACGAAGTATGGAAGCTTTTAGAAGTGACGCATGAAGGAACCACCCAAGTCAAGGAATCAAAGATAAGCCGTCTCACTCAAGAATACGAGGCTTTCAAGATGAAGCCAAATGAGATGATCACGTAAATGTTCACAAGATTCCTCGACATCATCAACCCCCTGTCTTCGCTTGGGAAGCAATATTCAAATCACGAGAAGATTTGCAAGTTACTTAGGGGGCTACCAAAAGTTTGGAACCCTAAGGTGATAGCCATCATAGAAGGAAATGATCTCACAACCATGTCTATGGAGACCGTGATGGAAAAGCTAATGACTCATGAGCTTGACCTCAAGGACTTCGAAGAGCCTGCTCCTAAGGCTAAGGAGATCGCACTCAAAGCTCACCAACGGAGGGCTGAACCCGAAGAGACGGATGACGACAACTCAGAAGACGATGATCAAGCCCTCATGGTTCGCAACTTCAAGAGATTTCTTCGCTTCAATCGAAGAAAGAATGAACCACAAGAAGATGAAGAAGAAGAAGAGCCAACTTGCTACGGTTGCAAGAAGACGGGACACATCCGAAAAGACTGTCCATTCTTAAAGAAGAGCAACCTCTATGAGAAGCCACACAAGAAGACCTCCTCAAAGAAATATGCCAACACAAGCATTTGGCATGAAAGCGAAGCTAGTGACTCCGAGGAAGAAAAGAACTCTCCTCAAGATACGGCTAATGTGTGCCTAATGGCGACGTCCGACAAGGTATCAAACGAAACTCTTGACGACTTCACTTTTGATGAACTTGGCGATGCTTTCACCGATTTACTTAGTGACCATAAAAAGGTCATTGGTAAATACAAACAAGCCAAGGACAAAATCAAAAGTCATGAAGTCGAAATACAAAGACTTTCTCTATTACTTGATAATATTAGAGACACTACACCCACGGATGTCACTGATGAGGTATCTAAGCTTAAAATAAGCTTATATAATGTCGAAGCACGTATTGAGCAACAAAAACAAGAAATCACAGCACTCAACACGGAGCTTGCAGAAGAAAAGAGCAGACACAAGATTACTATTACTAAGATATATGGTTTGAATGCTAAGATTACTGAATTACAAGCTGTCTCTAAGAAACTAGAGACTAAATTAGGAAAACAGGTTGCTCAACCTCAAACCCAATCACATGAGACACACACAAAGCATAACACAACTCATACTAGTCAACCACGTCATCCTCATGCTGCTCACAATCATGCTTACATGTACACACACTTTCACAAAGTTCACAAACCACATACACGTAGAAATAATCATCATATGTCACAAAAACATCATGCTACACGTAGATACAGTCATCAACATGTTGCACAAAGACACAATCAACATTACTCTACATATAGACAATCTCATCATGCCATGCCATATAGACAATATCATCATGCCATGTCATATAAACAATATCACCATGCCACTCCATATAGTCATCATCACCATGCTGAATCTACATATCATCACACTTCTCCTTATTATTCTGCTTATAGACATCATCAGCATGCTCCTAATGTAAATAGGAATGCTACATGTACTTATTGTGGTTTATATGGACACATTTTACCATAATGTAAAATTAGAGGATTAGTAGATAGAAAGATATATGCATGGTTTCCAAAAACTAACTCTTCAGGACCCTCAAGAACTTGGGTACCAAAGGTCACATCTACTCTTGATGTAGGTGGACCTTCCCTCCTCAACTAAGAGTAAGTAGATTCTCGATAGTGGATGCTCGCGGCATATGACGGGAGACGCACATCTTTTCGCATCACTATCGATGAAGAGAGAAGGATATGTATCCTTCGGTAATAACCTAAAAGGTTATATTATAGGTAATGGTATTATTGGTTATCCTCCCTCTCTCGTAATAAAGGATGTCTGCCTAGTGACCGAGTTAAAGCATAACTTGCTCAGCATCAGTCATCTTGCTGACCATGGTTATGACATTAACTTTGGACAAAACAAATGCCTTATTTATGATAGGTCAACAGAAGACATTGCTTTTGAAGGGGTAAGAGAGGACAATATTTATATTTTCTATTTGTCTATAGATACTAACAATGCAGGTAGATGCCTATATGCTCATAAAGATGAACGGTTACTATGGCACCAGCGTCTTGGTCATGCTAATATGGATACTATATCCAGGCTATCGACCAAGAAGCTAGTTAGAGGCTTGCCCGACATCACATTCAAAAAGGACACCGTATGTGTCGAATGTGAGTTGAATAAGACAACCAAGTCATCTTTTCATTCCATAAACTCTGTAAGCACTACTAGACCCCTACAACTACTCCATATGGATTTATTTGGCCCTAGTAGAGTAGCCAGTCTTGGGGGAAAACTCTATGCCTTTGTTATTGTTGATGACTTTTCAAGATTTACTTGGGTTTTCTTTCTTACTTATAAAAGTGATGCTATTTCAGTTTTTAAGATTTTTGTCAAGAAAGTTCAAAACAAAAAAGGCTACATGATTACTCGAATCCGAAGTGATCATGGAGGCGAGTTCGAAAATTCTGATTTTGAAAAGTTTTGTGATTCCAATGGTTTTGATCATGATTTTCTTGTCCAAGAACTCTCCAACAAAATGGTGTTGTAGAGCGAAAGAATAGGACTCTTGGCGATATGGCTAGAGTCATGTTGAACAAGTTCTCACTTCCGAAATACTTTTGGGTTGAAGCTGTCAGTATAGCATGCCATATTTTAAATAGGGTACTTATTCGTCCTATTATGAAGAAAACACCCTATGAGCTTTGGTTTGGGAGAACCCCAAATGTTTTTTATTTTAGAGTTTTTGGCTGTAGATGTTTTATCCTTAACACCAAAGATAACTTAGGCAAATTTGATGCCAAAGCTGACGATGGTATTTTCCTTGGCTATGCTGCCAAGAGTAAGGGATATAGAGTTTTTAAAAAACGCTCATTAATTGTGGAAGAGTCTACCAATGTGACTTTTGATGAAGATAATAGTGCAGCAGCTACTCTTGATGATGATGTTGATCCATCAACGTCTACTCCAATGAATACCACAACCGAAACAAATTCTCTGGAAAGCTTGTCTAAGAAATTCTCTTTCAAGCCATCACATCCAGAAAATTTGGTAATCGGTGAGGTTTCACGAGGAGTAACTACTAGATCATCATTAAGAGACTCTTTGCTAGTACTGCATTTATTTCATAAATTGAGCCTAAAAATATTTTAGAAGCTTTCAATGATGAATTTTAGATTTCTGCTATGCAAGAGGAACTCAACCAATTCGAGAGGAGCCAAGTATGGGAACTTGTTCCTAGATCGGCTAATCACTCGATTATTGGTACTAAATGGGTCTTTAGAAACAAAGTGAATGAAGATGGTTCAGTCACACGCAACAAAGCTCGTCTAGTAGCCCAAGGATACAACCAAGAGGAAGGTATCGACTACGATGAAACGTATGCTCCTGTTGCTAGATTAGAATCCATTCGGATGCTTTGCGCATTTGCAAATTTTCAAAATTTCAAATTATTTCAAATGGATGTTAAAAGTGCTTTCTTGAATGGTTTTATTAAGGAGGAAGTTTATGTAAAACAACCCCCTGGCTTTGAAAATCACAAATTTCTCGACCACGTGTTCAAGCTAAAGAAAGCGCTGTATGGCCTCAAACAAGCCCCTAGAGCTTGGTATGAACGGCTAAGCAATTTCTTGCTTGAGAAAGATTTTTCAAAAGGGAAAATTGACACTACATTTTTCATAAAATCTTTCAAAGACACTATCCTTTTAGTACAAATATATGTAGATGATATTATTTTTGGGTCTACTGATGAAACTTTTTGTCAAGATTTTGCCAAGTGTATGCAGACCGAGTTTGAGATGAGCATGATGGGAGAACTCAACTACTTTCTCGGGCTGCAAGTCAAACAAATGTCAAATGGAACCTTCATCTGTCAGTCAAAGTACACAAAGGACATGCTGAAGAAATTTGACCTTGATAACGTCAAACCAATCAGCACTCCTATGGCTACTTCAACCAAACTTGAACCAGATGATAGTGGCAAACCCGTAGATCAATGTAAGTATCGAGGTATGATAGGTAGTTTACTCTATCTTACTGCTAGTCGCCCTGATATAATGTTTAGCGTTTGCCAGTGTGCTAGATATCAAGCAAATCCTAAGAAATCACATATGACCGCGGTTAAGCGTATCTTTCGATACCTTATGGGTACGGTTACAGTGGGCCTATGGTATCCCAAGTCAACATTATTTGACCTCATTGGTTATTCTGATGCTGACTTCACCGGATGCAAGGTCAACCGTAAAAGTACGAGCGGTACGTGTCATTTATTAGGAAAAGCTTTAGTCTCTTGGTTTAGCAAGAAGCAGAATTCTGTCACACTATCCACAACAGAAGCTGAATACATCGCAGCTGGGCGTTGTTGTGTACAAATTCTGTGGATGAAGCAAACCCTTGAAGACTATAATTTATCTTTCATGCATATTCCAATCTTTTGTGACAACACTAGTGCTATAAACTTGACTAAGAACCCTATTTGTCACTCACGCACGAAGCACATTGAAATTCGTTACCACTTTTTGCGTAATCATCAGCAAAATGGCACGATTAACTTAAAATTTATTGACACTGATCATCAGTTAGCAGATTTCTTCACCAAACCATTATCCGAAGAGCGCTTCAATTTTCTTTATCGTGAACTTGGAATTTTAGATGAAGCTGTTATAAATTAAAATAAACCTGCGTAAATATCGAATATATTGTGATTCTCTCATGATGAACGTGCTATGGGTACAAGCCGAAAGGGCCCTTCTGACAACAAGGCGTAAAAGCCTAAGCGACATGGTGCACTAGTCCTCAGGACTACCGCTAGCTGGGATCCGGCCCCTGCAGCTAACCCATGGCAGCTTCAAAATATTGAATTACGATATAATTCCTTGTTTATTATACGGTTCATTTTCATCTATCACATGTTGAAATACTAATTTTTCATACTTCATATTACTGCTTTGAACTCACTATTTGCTATTTATCTATTTACTCCTTTTCTGTACTTAAACTCATGTAGTATATTGGTTTTTATCTTTACTTAACCAATTTTTTACTCAACTCAGCCTGATTCATGTTCTGTCCCCAGGATCCGGAATTCGGGCCGAACTCTGTCCCTACCAGAGTTCGGGCCGAATTCGGCATGCCTGTTCCAGAACCGGGAACAGGCTGAGCCGTTGATCCAATTGTTGATCCAATGGTCATTAATTGACCCGACCAAGAGAAACTCTCCTCTTAATTTTCGTTTCTCTTCCCTCTCCTTCCTTCTTACCACCTTTTCTACTTCTCCAACTCAAAACTCTCAAAACCCTAACCCTAGTTTCTCCTTCCTACTGCTCTATTCTTTCCCAAACTCAAGGAGGTGGCTTAGTTTTCAATTCTCTTTCATAATCTTTCACTATTTTGAGGTATAATTCCTTACTTCTCTATATCTCAAATTTCTTTATTATCATCTATCTATTATGTTATGGCTCCACGATTGCTCAACCGTGGGAAGAGACTTCGGACCGAGGGTGCGTCCTCGTCGAATGCTCCTCCTCCCGTTGAGCCTTCCGTTGCACCACCTGTTGCACCGGGTATTGATCAACAAACCCTTCCATTGTTCAATCCTCCACGTCCACGTGATCCAAACACTTTTGACGACCGGATTTTTATATCACTAGACGCATCAAATGAGTGGTTTAGTGATTTTCGGACACGTCCGATGTTTGCGGGACACCCCATAAACTTTACAATTTTCTCACAATATGATGCACTCTTTAATGACCTTTGCCTTGACGAACTTGTTACCTCAAATTCAGTCATTTATCGTAGTGCCATTCAAATATTTTATTGCAACTTGACTCATGATGATACTCGCATCTATTCACGTATTGCGGGTATTGATATCTCATTTGATGATTTTGAATTAGCCGAATATCTTGAACTTCAAGAGCCTAATTCTTGGGAGAAGCTTGTTGAAGCTAGATCCTTTATCTTTCCTGAAGGAATTTCACTAAAGAGCTTCAAGGACGACCTGTGTAGCCCTAACACACGTCCTCGTAAGCTCTTGGCAAAATTCCTCAATCTTTATTTCTATGAGCTTCATCGGATCATTTTCAATACCATTCTACCCAAAGCGGATTCTACCGATGAAGTCACTTATTTTGAGATTTTAACTTTGTACCATCTCCACTTTCATGTTCCCTTTAACCTCCCACGCACAATGATGGATTGGATGATCAACTGTAGGAAGAAACCAAGATCTTTGGTTTATGCCTTATACCTTCCTATGATCTTTCGTACGTTCCATGTGCCCCTTGATGAGTGTCCATTCTTACCTGCCCCTGCCTTTCTCTCCAAGGCAAGGAGGCTTCATGCGGCCGTTGGCTCACCGGTCGTGTCTGAGCATTCTGAGGATGAGCCAGATGTCCCTCCTATCGGACAGGATCCTCCTCCTCCTCCGGCCACTCTTGAGTAACTTCAGGCCATGCTTCGAGATCGTTTCACTTTGGAGGACGATCGATGGACTCAGCTGGACTATCGGACTACCTTGCAGATGAGTGCTATCAACAACTCACTGCATGATATTCGGTATTCCATGTCTCGTCATCCTTCCATGCCCATTCCTATGGAACGAGATCCCGATCGTGAGGGCTTTCGTATTGATGACCCTTGGGCTCATCGCTACATGGATTCGGATGCGGCTTTTGTGGACCCACGTCGCTCCTTTACTGATCCATCGGACGACGCCGGGCCCTCTCGTACTCGATGATGGTTTTGGACTGCTACTTGAGGCTGCTACTGGAGATCTTAGATTATGTTTTCTGCATTCTGCTTTAGTTACTTTCATGTATTTGATTTATAGTAGACTTATTATGCATTGTGCTTTTGAGACTTTGGTAGTTCTATTATCAGTTTCTATGTCATTATGACTCTTGATCATTATCTTATATGCAGTTTCTTCTCCTTTACGTGTGTTTTGCCAGTTATCATTTATCTATCTCATATTGCTAAATGCCAAAAGGGGGAGTTATGTGTATATTCTGTTTCTGTTTCTGTTTCTGTTTGTTTGGTTTATATGTGCTTTTGGAAGAATATTATTAACAGGCCAACAGAGATTCACAGCATTGTTTATGGGGGAGCTACTCTTAAGCTCGGCACTTAATATGGGGGAGCTATGTCGTTACATGTGTCCAGGTATGGATATTGAATATACAATTATTATTTTGTCAATTATCAATATGGGGGAGATTGTTGACACAAAGTCACAGTCAACCAAATATTGATAATATTGACTAAATAATACTTGTGATAATTCAATACGACACACGATGTCTATATTCTGCTCAAGCCAGACGACAGCTCAGTTGTGCAAATAAAAGTCATTTTCGCGTCTGTACTTTTATATTTTATTGAGTCTAGAATGATTGTAAGCTGAGTTATGCTGGGCTCTTGAGACTCAACCCACAACCTATCCAAAATCCATAAAGCTCCACATCCAAACTTGGCCTATTGGACCCTTGGACCAATTCTGTGCTCTGGAGACAGAGTTCGGGCCGAACTCTACCTCCACACAGAGTTCGGGACGAACTCTGTCCCCTAAAAATCAGTACCCTAATTTTTAGGGTTGGCTGGTTGCTAGTTGTCCAACGGCCAAATTTTTGAAAATTCCTACCAGAATTCTGGCCGAATTCTGCCTGTTAAAAACCTATAAATAGGCCAAGAATTCTCTCATTTTCATTCATCCAATCTTCTCTTCTCTTCTCTCTTAAGCTCAATATAAGCCATACCCTTCTCATCTACTAGCCACAAGTTTTCTAAGTCTCGAGTGCTCAGCATCTCTCAGTTAGGAGTCTTGTGCAAGAGTTCAAGAAGTAGCTTGGAAAATTCCAAGCATCGCCACTGCGATCCATTGTAAGAAGTTGACGTGCTCTTCTGAAGTAAAGGCACGGGATGTAACTACTATTTCATAAATAGTGGATTTAATCCTGAGCTAGAGTTCTCAGGCCTGGACTAGTCCTCGACGAGGGAAACTAGGTTAAAATCGGCTGTGTTTGCGTATGCTCTCTTGCTCCTTATTTATTTTTGCATTTACTCTGATTATTTTTAGATCGTGAAAGAGTTGATTTTTTAATTGGTTATTATTGCTATAACTCTATTCACCCCCCTCTAGAGTTGCCATCTGTTCTTCAGTGTGCTCATTTCATACCCTTCAAGGTGGAACTTTCTACCAAAAGTTGGCAGAGCTATACATGCAGCAGATAGTTCGCTTGTACGGAGTACTGGTGAGCATCGTATTGGACCGGGACAGCCGATTCACATCCCATTACTGGAGGAGCTTGCAGAAGGAGTTGGGCAGTCGGCTCAAGTTCAGTACAGCATACCACCCACAGACTGATGGACAGTCCGAGGGGACGACTCAGACGCTCGAGGACATGTTGAAGACTTGTGTACTGGACTTCGGAGGATCATGGAAGAGTCATCTTCACTTGGTAGAGTTTTCATACAACAACATCTACCAAGCCAGCATCGGTATGTCTCCATTCGAGGCACTATATGGACGACGATGCCGTACACTACTCTTTTGGGATGATGTTGGAGATAGAGTGATGCTTGGTGTCATTACCACATTTTAGCTTGAGGATATTTTGGTCATTTGAGAATTTTTTGAATTTATTTTGATTTATTGAAGTGATGATTGTTATTTTTTTGACTTTGACTAGTTGAGACTTTGGAGGCTAACCTAGATGTTGACTCTAGCTAGGGTAAGTTGATTAGCATGGTGGGACCCTAGTCTAACTTAGGTCAACCCAAGTTTACTCATTTAGAATCAAGTCTGAAATAGGAGAATAAAGACTAGGTTCAACGACTTGTGACTCATGAATTGATTTCATTTACCAATGCAACTTGGCCCAAGGCCCATGTCATGAAACCCTAACCCTAATTTCAGCCTAGTGGCTAGCCACACATTGGTATTCCCCTCTATAAAGTCTCGTATTCCTTTGTTCTTGCCTCTTTTGTGTTGAATCAACTTTTTGAAGGAAAGGTAATTGCCATCTTCCCAAATTCATAACAAATCTATTTTAATTCCTTTTTTATACAAATCTTTTGCAATAGAATCTAATCATTCTCTACTTGATGTTTATGGAGAGTAATTTCAGTTTGAAAACAATTTAGAGAGATTGGGTAGCAAGGGGAACCATTCGATTTGGGACTTTTCTTGGTCATTTGCACACTATAGGTAAACCCTCTAAATTGTAATTAAATTTTGTTTTCTTTGTATCCTAGCCTAGATCTAGGTGACCCCTAGCTGTGGTGTAAGTTTTATGTCAATTTGTATTGATTTTGTGTCCTTATCGGACATGTATCCTAACCTAGAACTAGGTGTTTGATGAAATGCCCCAAAGGGTTT
Organism: Iris pallida; assembly: GCA_029216955.1. Lineage (NCBI taxonomy): Eukaryota > Viridiplantae > Streptophyta > Magnoliopsida > Asparagales > Iridaceae > Iris > Iris pallida. The sequence continues at coordinate 2,619,328 of JANAVB010014596.1, read as the reverse complement.
TAGTTTGCTGTTTTTAGAGAGTAATTAAATGGAAATATAGATTTATATGTGTTTTTATTTCCCAACTCGACTAAGTTGATTTTTGATACGATTCGTGTCAGTTTTAGACACGGAAACCCGTGCACAACACAGTGTGCACTGTGCCCTGCCTATCGGGTGTCCTAGCGGACACGACACGACACCATTTGAGATAAAATTTGGGTGACACCTTGGAAATATGATTGACACGACACAGGACAAAATTTTAGGCCATTTGATCAAGCAGGATTGGGAAGAAATCCCACCCGCATCGAATTGACACTGCACGTTACACTATCAAAAACTGTGCACTGATACAGGCTTGTATTTTGGACACGACACGACATGCACGCCTTGCAGGCGATTGGACACCTACCCTTAGCCCCTGACGAACACATGTGTACGACCACGTGTCTCCACGTGGCCTAGTGTCGAGTGCACGAGTCCTTGGACTCACTACTACGACGCTGTGTGCACACGTATGTGTCTGCGTGTGGGCATGAGTGTTTGGATATGATTGTTTCCTGTTTTGGTGGACACTTGACACGTGTGACTCTATGACACATACACATATCATTACCAACCATTAGATTTTAATATTAATTGAATTTTGATTTCGAATTTGGTTTATCCCCAATTTTTTGATACGTAGTTCATTAGTTATTGATTTCTGAGATTTAAATGTAATTTCAAACTGTTTTTAATGATAAATTGCAATGAATGGTTCATTTATGTGTATATGATACTGTATATGTTAGGGTTCATGATTGGTGTTTAATCATGAGTTTCGAATCACATTGGACTGTCACTCACACATGAACTGGAAACCAATTCCTGATACACTAATTCCTGAAACTTTACACTGTTTTCTCATATATTACACACACATTACTCTACATAATGGAAACTGAGAATCATGATTGATAGCTATACACACACATGTAAACCTAATACACTGTTATATGTTACATTGTTTTCCCTATATTACTTATGTACACTCACACATGAAAACTGAGAATAGCAAAACCCTACACACACCTATGCACAAACCTGAGAACAGTTTGTACACTATTTCACCTATTGACACACACAGTTAGCTCACTCACACTCATCCACACATCATATAGTCACTGCTACCTACAGTACACATTTACACTGATTTTCCTGAGATGGATGCACTGTTTACACATACACACATTATTCACCGATTTTCCTGAACCCTACCCATACACATCACCCTATACCACCCTCACACATGACACACACACATGGCTGAGCTGAGATACACCATAGCCTATGTTGTATGCACACACACTCACACAATACCACACACATATATTATATGCATCTGTCATTCTATTCCTTTCTATCTACTATATATATATATATATATATATATATATATATATATATATATATATATATATATATATATATATATATTATTATATTTTAATTTTATATTTATATATATATATATATATATATATATATATAATATATATATCTACTAATTTAATATAAGTAACTTACACACACACACACACACACCCCCCCAAAAAAAAAAAAATATATATATATATATATATATATATATATATATAATATATATATATATATATATATATATATATATATATTTATATATATATGTGTGTGTGTGTGTGTGTGTGTGTGTGTGTGTGTGTGTGTGTAAGTTACTTATATTAAATTAGTATATATATATATTATATATATATATATATATACTAATTTAATATAAGTAACTTACACACACACACACACACACACACCACACACACACACACACATATATATATATATATATATATATATATATATATATATATATATATATATATATATATTATATATATGTGTTACTTATATTAAATTAGTAGATATATATAATGTGTGGAAATATATGTATTACCAATATAGATTTTATTTAGCCTATGTAGGTCCCTATGTGTATATGGCATGTGTACACATGTGATGTGTGATTGATGTCTTGTATGGAGTTGTGATGATGTGCTTGCTAGAATAGACTGGCTAGGCTTAGTGAGACTTGTCTGGGTTAGGTTTGATCTAGTTGACCTAGGTTGACTAGTGTAGTTGACTAGAGTTGACCAAAGGATGACTTTAGCCTAGATTGACCCAAACATCATGTAGAATGCATTATAGCAGTCTATTTTACCATTTTGGATATGTTGTGACTTGCACTGTTCTATAGGAGCCAGACACCACTCCTCGGACAGTACATTCTCTTTAGACATACAGATATCAGGCGAATACATTCTCTGATCATTTCATATCTTGCTTAGGATTATATTCCTGCTCTAGATTACTTTACTTGATGCAGACACGTTGGTAACACGGATTGGTACTATATATATCCCTTCATGAGATGTTATCCCTCTCGGGAGCATCAGATACTCATGTCTCGTGTGTTTTACTTACATCATGTATCTCATGCTTCTATTATCATGAATCTATCAAGAATCTGCTTCTGATTCCTGTACTCTCATGAATCACAGAGCCTTCACGAATCTATTCATGAATCATTCATTATGAGCCAGTAGCGTAGTCATGAATCTTAACGTAACTTGACTGGATCCTTGTGTATTGATTGAGGAATAGGAAAGTAGAACTAAATATGTGAATATTCCAAAGTAGTGTAGTCATGAATCAACTCTTTAGTATAGCCATGAATCACCTCCAGCTGTTCACATGTTTATCTTGTACTCTGATTCACTAGTCACTGATAGTTATCTTTATATGTCACGACCCGCACCCTAGAGTTAGGGCACGAGAACGTAACAACGCCCAGCCTACGTCGCAGTGTCGACGATAGAACGCTGTCCTAGGTCTCAATGCATCTAACAGTATAAGACTAAACAGTTTATACTCCCCGAATGGGGGTGACATAGCAGAATGTAAACTCAATCACATCTAAGATAGAGCATAAAGAAAGATAGATAAAACATGAAATCGAAAAGAGATACAACAGATAGAAGTCTAAGTGTCTAAGATACAAACTCAGGATACATCTCAAAACTCAAATACAGTAATCCATAAATACAACTCAAGATGACTGAAAATAAACTATAAGCAAAAACCCTAGCTATCTATACAACCTCTACTGTCTCCTCTAGGCTAGTAGGCAACCTCTAGGCTATTTGTAAAATTTATCAACGGGGTCCAGTCAGGACTGGAGAGAGCACAGTACATCTCAACAGATCATAGCAGGTTAGAAAATATAATCATGCAGTAAAGTAAGATACAGGATCTGAAGGAAATACAGTATGTAAACAGAGAAAGAGAACTGTAATAGAAATATCTACTATACATAGAGAACTAACAGTGACTAGTGAGTCAGAGTAAAATATAAACATGTGAATGGCATAGGAGATTCATGACTACAGCTAAGAGAGTGATTCATGACTACAGCTACTTGGATAATATTCACATGTCTATTTCTACTCCCCCATCCCCAATCAATACACAAGGATCTGTTCAAGTTATGTTAAGATTCGTGAAACTTCACATGGCTCATAAATGAGTGATACATAAAGGTGATTCATGATGGCTCTGTGAACATGAGAGTACATGTGTCACAAGCGATTCGTGAATCAGAGGAAGCATAGAGATACGTGATGATTCGTGAAACGCACAAAACATGCAGTATCCGATGCTCCCGAGGGGGACAATATCTCATGAAAAGATCCATATAGTACCAATCCGTGTGACCAACGTGACAGTATCAAGTAAAGTAATTTAAAGCAGGAAAATCATTCTAAACAGGATATGAAATGATCAGAGAATGTACTCGCCTGATATCTGAATGTCCAAGGTAAAGATACTATCCGAGGAGAGGTGTCTGGCTCCTAATTAGAACAGCACAAGTCACAACATATCCAGAAGGGTAATATAAAGTACTACAATGTATTCTACATGAATCTAGGTCAAACTAGGCCAAAGTCAACCCTTGGTCAACTCTGGTCAACTGTACTAGTCAAACTAGGTCATGTCCTAACCCAGTAAGTCTTACTAGGCCTAACCAAGACTATCCTAGCAAGCACACATCAATACAAGGCTATACAAGCCAACATACACCCAACTCTATATAGCATGCAATTATTCAATACTCAAATAGGCAAGAATTCACATTGGATATACACTAGGTGATCTATTACTTTAAGCTATATATGTCTACACATATGTACACATGCATATATTGGTATTCAACATTAGGTCTATAATCATGGCATTTCAAATGGTTATATAAACTTATATATTACAACACAATATGCTAACATATATATAATATACATACATAGCTAAGTTAACTATATTCATAAATACTTATTTAAGAGGCTATATGTGTGTATGTGAACATGGCAAAGGGGCAAGTGAGGGTTAAATGGGCATACATAGTGTATACATATCAAAGAGTGTCAAAGTGTAAGTGAACAATGTGTCAAGTGTGATAGTGTCAACATAGTATAAGGGGGTACATGAGGTAATATAGGATTTGTGTTAACATAGAACATTACATCTCATTAACTTGTATATTACATACATTACATCTATTATTACATTACATTCATGCTTGCATTCATTCATCATTCATTTATTCTCTTGCACTACTATATGCACCATACATTACATACTATGGAACCTACATATTCATTACAAGCCATACTTATACATGCTTACATTAGATAGGAAACTTACACCTCATACATCATTTATTTAACCATTTACTCATGCTTGCATTCTCTATTTAATTACATAATATATATACATTAACATGGGTTAAAATCAAATAAAATATTATATTACACACAAGGGTGCACAAAATGCATATGCCGAATAGTAACTCCTACTAATAATCAATACTGTACCATCTCAGCATGAATTAAAATCTAGGATTAAAGTATGTTATAGATCTATGTGTTAGCTTTCCGAAACTTCAAACGGATCGCATTTTCGTTTTCGAAAACTCCCGGAATCGCGAAAACACCGAGAACGCGTTTGTCTTTCGTACAGCTGACACTCAAATAATTCTCAAGAAAGTTATAGAAATAATTAGGCCTATTAATACATGTTTTTGGAAAGCTAACTTCAATACGTTTCTTTTAAAAAAATGGGAGATTAAACCGAGCTTTGAGCTAGAAGTTATGATATTTCTAAGTTAGGGCTGAAATTAAAAACGTGGATAAAAATCATGACGGATTTAGGTAGTTTGAGACAAAAGAACACAAGTATATAACATAATATATCAAGAACTCACTCTCTACACTAATATATATATATGAGACACTATAGAACACATCTCCAATACAAAAATATGAGATTAAACATGTAATAATTCATTCATACATAACGACAACACATAGTGTGTCCAAATTTGGGATTTTCCCACATGGACACAACCACAACACAAAGGACATTCCTATGACCTCCAAATGGACACGAAATGGACACAAATGGAGATACAACCATGGGGGTCATTTCTATGGGTTCAAAATAGACCTATATGCATGAGGAAATGAAAAGGAGAAGGGATTTATACCTCCCGGTAGATCGAATCGAAGAAAATTCTTCCCGGAGCGACACCGACACGTAGAGATTCCAAAAGGACACGAACGAGCTCCGAATCCTCCCAAACTTGGGTAGCTTCCTCCTTGCTAGAATGGAGAAGGAAAGAAGAAGATTTGGTGGTGAAATGGAAGGATTTGGTAGAGAAATTGCTAGGAATTGCTCTCTAGGAATTTGGGGAAGAACAAGAGAGAGAGAGAGTGTGGATGAGAATAATGAAATGAACTTGAGCCTATCCTCTCCCAAAGTGGCTGGCCATATGGGGCTATTTGTCCTATTATGGTAAGGTCCAAAATGCCCCCACTAACCTATTTTATGAGTATTAGGAAAGGGCTAATTGGTTGGGGCTAAATTAGTCATTCTAAAGTCTCTAATCACACTAACCTTATCCATAATAATTAGTCTAACCTCTAACTAAAATATTTCTATCATGTGGACTAAAATTAATATCATGTGGGCCATGCCTAACTAGTGTGTGGGTCCCACTAGAGTCAAACTACCCCCGGGTCCCTGTTTCAAGTCGGATTGAGTTGAAATTCGAACCCGACTCAAATAATCCCAAAACAATATCATAAATAATAAAATAATTCAAAGAGGTCAAATGCAAAAAATATCCTTAGGCCAAAAATGACATTAAAATATCATAATTACATGGTTAGGCTCTAGGTCAAACAGTCTCTAGGGTTTCACTAGCAAAACGTCAAAACCACAAGTCATTGATTTAAATAATTTTAAAATGATTTAAAATCACCAAAAATTATATCATGAATTAAATATCATTATTAAAATAATTATAAACCCAAAATTTTAAAATTACCCTCATTTGGGAAACTGGGTGCTACAACTCTACCCACCTTAAAAAATTTCGTCCTCGAAATTTAAGATCGATAGTACTCCTTCTAGAGCCTTTAACCTACCCAATATCTAAGGTAACACTTCCTAACACTGGAATAATAAACGGACATCTAAAAAGTGTCAATCTAGGAATACCTCCAATACTGCTTTGCTGTACGGCGGTAATGGAACTTCAATAGAATATGGACTGGAACCTATATCCAAGGGACTGGACCTATTTTAAAGTGGTCTTAACTAAGGATGAAAAGGAACTGATCATAGGCTATAGGTATGCTTAAACTATTATCTTCCTATTAACCATCTATTAATACATTCTATTACCATAGGAACGATGCATTACTAAGACATATAGGCCCCTATCTCTCATAACACATTTATACTCACCAAAAGACTAGTACATCCTATCAAGGATGATACTATAATCTCTCCTAAATCTCCTAAGCTACATGTTTATAGACACACATCCCCACATCAAGGACTAACCCATATATATCTACAACTGATACTAATGGAGTGACGTCCCTATTTTCCAACAATCAAGGTCTAAATTTTTTTTTATCTAAATCATACAATTTGAAGGAATAGTATACAAGGTCAGGGCATACCGTAGCAGTTGGAAGTCTCACCTAGGTACACTAATCATTCTAGGTCAAAACAGTACTATGGTATCAACACACAAACAATCTAGGGTGTCCTAATTGGGAAGGTAAGGGAACAACAATCATCAAGGTTGTAGGGCTGTCTACCATCCTATATGAAAATTGGTCATTAACAAGCAACTAAGAAATTATTAAAAGGTTACTATTCCATAAAATGGCAAAAATTGAAAATTTAGGCACAACAAATCACAAATAGATTTTTGTCTTGACACGATCTAAGTTGATCAATTTCGGGATAAAACTAGACTTGGGCAAGAAGGAAAATCAATTAAAATCAAAGTATGAGCACGAGCATCCAATGATGGAGGTTCAGGTCATGATTAAATTTAATTCGACTGAGTACGAATACGAGGTTCATAGGCGATGAAAAGATTTCAAGGAGAATTGTCAAGGCTGTCGCGAATGAGACTCTAGGGTCAAGTTTAACTATATCTCCATTCTCGTAGATTGATACAGGAAAAAGCGAACCAAAGTGCAATAGGTTGATAAGACCATCATGTACCGGTTCTGATTAGACAATATGTTAGTGGGTGGCCACCCAATAAAATATGTCATGACCAAGCTCGAAAATAGATAAGCTTGCAAAACTAAGGCTAATTTAGCAGCACAAGATATAAGGGTGGTAATGATGAAAGGAATTACATAGTCCAAGTTTCTTAACCAACGGGTCAAGTAATCAGATGCGGTACAAGGTTAAGCATCTAAGAAAACAAGCAGAATACCACCACATGTCGGGTCGAAAAAATTGAGTCAAGGCTGGATTTCTAATTGAAATAAGAAGAAATTTAGTATAATGGTAGAGGTTATAGTTTAGCCAGTTGACCAGAAAATCATATCAAGAAAATAGAGTACAAGAAGACGGATTTTAGTGGGACATGATATACCTACACGAAGGTGAGCTCGTCTAGGTCTTGCATATAAGATTTGTTGGAGGGTAACAGCTAGTATTACATTCCGAATATCAAAGTCACGATAATGAACGTCAAGGATCTCAATTAGAAAGTGGGAGTTCAAGAGGTGGTAATTAATGCACAAAAATAATAAAGATCGAGTTAGTCATCTGATAACAAGTTACGTCTTCTCTGAGCTACATAATTTACGTCACTTCCTTAGCCTTCCCCATGCAAAAGATACGAAGATTCAAGGGTTTCGAAGTGCATCTGGTAGGGACGACAAGATATGGGTATTTAATGTAATAAGACAGAGTTTAAGATAAGAGGTAAATAAGAATGCAAGGAAATAATGGCGAGAAAGAATAATGAAGATATGTTCCTTCTCATCGGTTCAAACGAGAGGAACCCATCAAGCTTAAATTCAATAGCAAGGAATGAGGGTGAATCCAAACAAGAGGAAAAGGAATTCCAATTAAAGTTCAAAATGAGTTTCTCAGGGGTCGTCCCAGAAATCTCTCAAAGAATCCTAAGTGTGATTGAGTACCTTGGATTTGAAAATATTAATCTAAATACAAAATTAAATCAACAACTACAAAATTTTATCAAAATTATCAACTAATACCAGGATTCAAAGTTCTACAATGAATCCACAAAATTAAATTCAAATCAAGGAAAAAGGTGAATCAAAACAAAGAAAAGGAGTTTAAATCGGAATTCAAAATGAGATTCTCAAGGGTCATCCCAAGAATCTCTCAAGGAATCCTAACAGAGATTGAGTATCCTCTCATCCTAACATCTTAATTTATATATCCTATAGCAGGCTCGTAGTAGTACAACTAAGTCGTTGAGCTACTACGAAATCGTACTAATGCGAATCTCGACCTACATGGGCCACCACTAAAAACGTGTCATGACCCGCACCCTAGAGTTAGGGCACGAGAACGTAACAACGCCCAGCCTACGTCGCAGTGTCGGTGATAGAACGCTGTCCTAGGTCTCAATGCATCTAACAGTATAAGACTAAACAGTTTATACTCCCCGAATGGGGGTGACATAGCAGAATGTAAACTCAATCACATCTAAGATAGAGCATAAAGGAAGATAGATAAAACATAAAATCGAAAAGAGATACAACAGATAGAAGTCTAAGTGTCTAAGATACAAACTCAGGATACATCTCAAAACTCAAATACAGTAATCCATAAATACAACTCAAGATGACTGAAAATAAACTATAAGCAAAAATCCTAGCTATCTATGCAACCTCTACTGTCTCCTCTAGGCTAGCAGGCAACCTCCAGGCTATTTGTAAAATTTATCAACGGGTCCAGTCAGGACTGGAGCGAGCATAGTACATCTCAACAGATCATAGCAGGTTAGAAAATATAATCATGCAGTAAAGTAAGATACAGGATCTGAAGGAAATACAGTATGTAAACAGAGAAAGAGAACTGTAATAGAAATATCTACTATACATTGAGAACTAACAGTGCAGAGTAAAATATAAACATGTGAATAGCATAGGAGATTCATGACTACAGCTAAGAGAGTGATTCATGACTACAGCTACTTGGATAATATTCACATGTCTATTTCTACTCCCTCATCCCCAATCAATACACAAGGATCTGTTCAAGTTATGTTAAGATTCGTGAAACTTTACATGACTCATAAAATGAGTGATACGTGAAGGTGATTCATGATGGCTCTGTGAATATGAGAGTACATGTGTCACAAGCGATTCGTGAATCAGAGGAAGCATAGAGATACGTGATGATTCGTGAAACGCACAAAACATACAGTATCCGATGCTCCCGGGGGGAATAATATCTCATGAAAAGATCCATATAGTACAAATCCGTGTGACCAACGTGATAGTATCAAGTAAAGTAATTTAAAGCAGGAAAATCATTCTAAACAGGATATGAAATGATCAGAGAATGTACTCGCCTGATATCTGAATGTCCAAGGTAAAGATACTATCCGAGGAGAGGTGTCTGGCTCCTAATTAGAACAGCACAAGTCACAACATGTCCAGAAGGGTAATATAAAGTACTACAATACATTCTACATGAATCTAGGTCAAACTAGGCCAAAGTCAACCCTTGGTCAACTCTGGTCAACTGTACTAGTCAAACTAGGTCATGTCCTAACCCAGTAAGTCTTACTAGGCCTAACCAAGACTATCCTAGCAAGCACACATCAATACAAGGCTATACAAGCCAACATACACCCAACTCTATATAGCATGCAATTATTCAATACTCAAATAAGCAAGAATTCACATTGGATATACACTAGGTGATCTATTACTTTAAGCTATATATGTCTACACATATGTACACATGCATATATTGGTATTCAACATTAGGTCTATAATCATGGCATTTCAAATGGTTATATAAACTTATATATTACAACACAATATGCTAACATATATATAATATACATACATAGCTAAGTTAACTATATTCATAAATACTTATTTAAGAGGCTATGTGTGTGTATGTGAACATGGCAAAGGGGCAAGTGAGGGTTAAATGGGCATACATAGTGTATACATATCAAAGAGTGTCAAAGTGTAAGTGAACAATGTGTCAAGTGTGATAGTGTCAACATAGTGTAAGGGGGTACATGAGGTAATATAGGATTTGTGTTAACATAGAACATTACATCTCATTAACTTGTATATTACATACATTACATCTATTATTACATTACATTCATGCTTGCATTCATTCATCATTCATTTATTCTCTTGCACTACTATATGCACCATACATTACATACTATGGAACCTACATATTCATTACAAGCCATACTTATACATGCTTACATTAAATAGGATACTTACACCTCATACATCATTTATTTAACCATTTACTCATGCTTGCATTCTCTATTTAATTACATAATGTATATACATTAACATGGGTTAAAATCAAATAAAATATTATATTACACACAAGGGTGCACAAAATGCATATGCCGAATAGTAACTCCTACTAATAATCAATACTGTACCATCTCAGCATGAATTAAAATCTAGGATTAAATTATGTTATAGATCTATGTGTTAGCTTTCCGAAACTTCAAACGGATCGCGTTTTCGTTTTCGGAAACTCCCGGAATCGCAAAAACACCGAGAACGTGTTTGTCTTTCGTACAGCTGACACTCAAATAATTCTCCAGAAAGTTACAGAAAGAATTAGGCCTATTAATACATGTTTTTGGAAAGCTAACTTCAATATGCTTCTTTTAAAAAATGGGAGATTAAACCGAGCTTTGAGCTAGAAGTTATGATATTTCTAAGTTAGGGCTGAAATTAAAAACGTGGATAAAAATTATGACGGATTTAGGTAGTTTGAGACAAAAGAACACAAGTATATAACATAATATATCAAGAACTCACTCTCTACACTAATATATATATGAGACACTATAGAACACATCTCCAATACAAAAATATGAGATTAAACATGTAATAATTCATTCATACATAACAACAACACATAGTGTGTCCAAATTTGGGATTTTCCCACATGGACACAACCACAACACAAAGGACATTCCTATGACCTCCAAATGGACACGAAATGGACACAAATGGAGATACAACCATGGGGGTCATTTCTATGGGTTCAAAATAGACTTATATGCATGAGGAAATGAAAAAAAAAGGGATTTATACCTCCCGGTAGATCGAATCGAAGAAAAGTCTTCCCGGAGCGACACCGACACGTAGAGATTCCAAAAGGACACGAACGAGCTCCGAATCCTCCCAAACTTGGGTAGCTTCCTCCTTGGCTAGAATGGAGAAGGAAAAAAGAAGATTTGGTGGTGAAATGGAAGGATTTGGTGGAGAAATTGCTAGGGATTGCTCTCTAGGAATTTGGAGAAGAACAAGAGAGAGAGTGTGGATGAGAATAATGAAATGAACTTGAGCCTATCCTCTCCCAAAGTGGCTGGCCATATGGGGCTATTTGTCCTATTATGGTAAGGTCCAAAATGCCTCCACTAACCTATTCTATGAGTATTAGGAAAGGACTAATTGGTTGGGGCTAAATTAGTCATTCTAAAGTCTCTAATCACACTAACCTTATCCATAATAATTAGTCTAACCTCTAACTAAAATATTTCTATCATGTGGACTAAAATTAATATCATGTAGGCCATGCCTAACTAGTGTGTGGGTCCCACTAGAGTCAAACTACCCCCGGGTCCCTGTTTCAAGTCGGATTGAGTTGAAATTCGAACCCGACTCAAATAATCCCAAAACAATATCATAAATAATAAAATAATATCAAAATAATTCAAAGAGGTCAAATGCAAAAAATATCCTTAGGCCAAAAATGATATTAAAATATCATAATTATATGGTTAGGCTCTAGGTCAAACAGTCTCTAGGGTTTCACTAGCAAAACGTCAAAACCACAAGTCATTGATTTAAATAATTTTAAAATGATTTAAAATCACCAAAAATTATATCATGAATTAAATATCATTATTAAAATAATTATAAACCCAAAATTTTAAAATTACCCTCATTTGGGAAACTGGGTGCTACATTATATATTGTAGCTATTTACTTATATTTCTCTCTTTTATATTATTTGCCATGAAATATACAAGAACAGAATAATTATCGGAGGACTGGACTTTTACTTTACAATATAAACTCGCTTGTACAAAGAAAGCCTAGGGACGAAAACCTAGGTACAGCAATCTAAGTACAATTGTTTATTTTAGATTCTGGGGGATGACGGTAGAGGCTCGGGATAGCGACGGCAGGTCTGCCTTACTCCTTGGACGATCGGGTGCAGCCTTGGCTCTGTAGAAGAACTGCTTAGCGTTGATGAAGAAATGCTATCTCTTCAGGCTCTTTCTCTAGCTCTCTGGCCCTCTATGTCTCTCTCTGTGTATCTCTCTCTGTCTCCTTCTGTATTTGCAAGGGAATGGCACCTTGCTATTTATAAGAGTGGGAGAGCCTCATTAGGGTTTACAATGATTGCCCATTCTTGAAAGTCGGCGGCTAAGGATCACTGGATCTGGGCCGTTCATCGAGATTTGAGCAATAAATGTGATTGCATCAAATCTTTTGTGGGTAATTAATGCTGATTAACATAAATCCTCCTGATTTGTCATACCAATCTCGGATTTTGCGACACGTGTCATTAATTTGCTTATTTGCAAATGATCTGATTTGATCCCAATATTTTATTAGAATTTGTTGAGGGATTTCAATCAATCTGATGCCACGTGCCCTGCTATCATGCTACGTGTCGTAACCGTAAGCCACAGCAGAAATCTGAGCCGCAGAAATGTTTTTCCTCATTGGGCCGCATAAGGCTGGCCACGTGTCAAGGCTGCCTGAGAGTGGCCCTCTGAACATCTGGACCGTATGGTAATGATTTGAGCCGCATGAGTGTGGATGACCGTATTATGGGTGCCTTCTTCGTGAACCGCATGAGGATAGTCTTCATGAGCCGCATGAAGATAGTCTTCGTGAGCCACATGAAGACAGTCTTAGTGAGCCGCATGGGGCTAGTCTTCATGAGCCGCATGGGGGAGCCTCCGCTTGGGCCGCATAGGATGGTCTCTACTTGAGCCGCATACGACTGTCCACGTGTCAAGACCGCATGACAGTTTCTGAATCTCGGGGGATCGTATCAGAGATTTTCTTTGCTTCCCTAGGAGTCCGTCATTATGAGGGAGTCATAATGATATCTTTGTGTCAGAACTGTCACCTTGTCAAAGCTGTCAGCCGTCAAGGCATTTAATGTAGTAAAGGACAAAGAGAAGAGCTGTTTGCAGGCCACGTGGCTTCTCTCTGAGCTGCATAGAACTTATCTGAGCCGTATAGACGCTCGAGCCGCATGGATACATGAGCCGTATGAACTCTCTGAGCCGCATGGGGCTCTCCGGCCGCATGGCCCTTTCTTTATTCTTTTTTATGCTTCTACAAGACCCCCTTCAAAGCTTTCGATTTGCAAAATTAAAATACTTTGAATAAGAAGCATGGCCATGTATAAACTCTTCTGGCTGCATATGATGTTCTGGCCGCATGGATATCTCAGCCGCATGGATGTCTCAACTGTCTTGATTCAATCAGCCGTAGGGACTTTCGGGCCGTATAGCTCTTTGCCACGTGTGTGCGTCATTAATTGCCTCAAATTCATTTTAGTGCCACCTTTTGGGGAAATTCCAAGGGTCGGCTCATTAAATCTTTGGATTTTATGCCCTGGGTGAATCTCCTTTATGAGAGAGGGGACGAAATTCGAGGAGTCGGTTTCGTCTTTTTCGAGGCGGTTATTAGTCTACGTGTTTCCCCCTCTCTTGTCCTCCTATAAATAAGAGGAGTTTAAGAGAGAACACTTCTTTACTTTCTCCTTTACTTCGAACTTTTCCTACCCCATTGTCATCCTCTTCTTCAATCATCAATGGCTCCCAAGAAGACCGTTGCGGCGAAGGACAAGAAGGCGGCATCTTCGTCGTCGGCGAAGGTCAAGACGACTGCCTCTACTTCGACCGCGACCGCTTCTTCGTCGGCCGTCGTGCCCGCAGATCACCCTGACGTCCATCCTCCTACTACTGGTAAGGACTTTATTTGGGTTTAAAGAACCCTAACTGCTATGGCTACGTCGCATGCTTTATGCATGAGCCTTTATTTTCATGTGAGCCGCATGTTCGTCCTACGGTCGAGCCGCGAGCCGCATAAGAACAGCCCCTATGGCCGCATACGCCTTCGCCAACAAAGCCGCATAAGCTACACTGAGCCGCATGAGGCTTCAGTAAGTTGGAGCCGCATAAGTGTTCTCCTCAGCCGCATGAGGCTTTGTTAAGTTGGAGCCGCATAAGTGTTCTCCTGAGCCGCATGAGGCTTTGTTAAGTTGGAGCCGCATAAGCTTGAAAGCACCCATTAGTTCCTTTTTGTCCATCTTTTTAACTTATCTATTTATGTCTCCTTTTCAGTGAAATTGCCGGTTAATGCTGATGGAGAACTCCTGGTAGGTAGTGTCCAAGCTGCTCTGGGCTATAGGTACGACCATATAGTTCAGCATATGGCGGACCAGTTTCCGAATGACGAGCCTCCGGCGAGATTGAATGCCCTTAAGAACCAGCCTTTCTATTTTCTTAATGCTATGATGAACTCGGAGAAATTAGAAGGGGAATACTTGAAGCCCGCATTCTTCTTTGGAGACGCCTTGACTGTGAAGAACAGTCAGATTCTGGAGGTGTCAGAGAACTGGAGTTTTATTTCTAACAGGATGGCAATCCGCATCCCTCAGATGGAGCGTCACTTTCCTTTATCTTGGTTCAATATGCTTCCACTGGAACGGAAGATGGAAGATTCTTTAACTCCTACCCGAAGTGGAATGTTTGTGGGAGACATCCATTATAACAACAGCCTGAAGTCAGTGTGTGCGGGCAAGGGGCACACCAGCCGTTCTGTAATGGGATTGGCCCCGGGTACGTTCTTGAATGTGCCGGGTCCCAATTTCACATTTTCTACAGCCGACACTTTTATGAACCAACTTGCTCGGAAGGGATCATATCCCATTGGTCGGTTGATGCTCCCTAGCTGGATACATCCCATTCCCTCGTGGACCAATCTGTCTATGTAGATTTTCTAAAATTATGAGGCCTTTCTATGTGAGATTGATCTTTACCATGTTATTCGGGGCACCAGCCATGGCTTGCCTATAAACAAGAGATTGTTTATATCTCTGCTGGAGATGTATAATCGCCGTACGGGAACCTTCTATACGCCCGTAGATGAAATGGGGCTTGCGCTCCACGAAATGCATACGATCTCCAAGCTTCCTTGGGGGGACGAAGCTTTTGAGGCGTATACTCCCACGAATGAGGAGTTCGAAGAGTTGGAAAGACGGTATCCAGGCTTCGTGGCTCTTTATCAAGAGATATTGTACCATTATAGCACATGTCATCAAATAGCCAAAAAGGAGAATAGCTCGGAAGGGAATGCCCCTCATACCAAGGACTGGGTGCGCTATCTCTTCACGACAGATGCCTCAGGTCAAGTTACTCACCGCCGTCCTCAATCCGGGAGGCGGTGAAAGCCTTAGTGTCGTCAGCTAAGAGGGTGGCCACCTCTAGTGACAGATTTGGGAGTCAGACCGACTCTTTCGATTATTTTTATCAGGACACCCAAGAGTTGTCGGAGAAGGCACTCCTGGCAGGATTCTTGATGATATGGCTACAAAACTGTGTAGTCTCGGGCGGAGCAGGTTCCATCGAAAGGATCAGCCACAATTTCATCCTTCCGGCTGTGAAGTTTGTTTTGCGAGTCCGGCTAGCTCTCCTCCCGGCCATGGTGTGCAGCATACACCGTGGCCTTCGTACTTTCATATCCAAGGTCGTTGCCCGCGATGTGACAAAAGATTTTAAACGGACTGAGCTGTCCTATCATTATTTGATGGGGTGGCTGTTGATGCATTATCCGTCTTTGATGAGACCGGGCTCTGAAGATGGCGTAACTGATGACGACGCTTTTATCTTCCGCTATCGTAATAAGTCTTGGGAATTCGAGACCATACGTGCTTGCCGGATGTCACTGGCGAGGGCAGACATGTACAACATTTTCGTATCTGTCCCTCGTTTTACTGATGAGGAAATAGCGGCTGTCCATCTTGACGATATTGGGCCCCCTCAACTTCTGGACGGCCAGATGCTTCTGTGGCTGCAAAATATCCGCCCCTCTCATCTGGTGTATCGCAATCGTAACACTGTCTTTCTGGAGCCTTATCTGCCTAGCAGGTTCGCTCGGTAATTTGGATATAGTCAGCTTTTTCTAGACAGCCCCAGCTCTTGTCTGGGCTTTGAAGGTAGCCTTCTTGACGGTATCCGGGCCTGGCATTACTATGACACATTCCATACCCGTACCGTTTTTTCAGTTCTCGCTATCAAAGCGTCGGTAGAGATCTTGTATATGGCGGCTCTGTACCACATCATGGCAAACAAGCCCCCTATCGGTTTTAACCTGGGTACCAGTTTTATCGTTGGTACCGGTCTGGATGAGGGTTCCCAGGGGGACAAGACAAGGAAGAGGAAGAACAGAGTCGACGTGCCGAATTCGGACTCCGCTGCTGCAGATGACGAAGGCGACGAGCCTGATGGAGATAACTCTTCCTTTCCGATGGCAGATATAGGGGCGGATCAGCCGCCTGTTTTGCCAGATGAGATGGTGGTAGATCAGCCATCCATTGCACCCGGCCCTGTACGGAAGCGTAGCAGGCAACTTTCTTCTGTTGGCGGCATCTCTCGCTCTCGAAAACTGGCTGCGACCAGACACCGCGGGCTAACTATAAAGGAAAGAGGCGAAGAAATTGACCCCGCATCAGAGGTAAATAAGTTACTACCGGTCCTTCCATTCTTCTAGCTTTGATTTTAATCATCTTCTTTCCCTCTTGTAGGCGTCAGAAGAAGAGGACTCTCGAGTTGCCGAAATCATGACTCGGGATGACGGGGGCTCAGGTGAGCCTGCCCCTGAAATTGCTGAATTTCGTCTAGATGATGCTGATCAGGTTGCCTCTCCCTCTGAGGTAGCTGGGTCAGAGGAGCTGGCCAAATTTAATTTGGAGATCGTGGGTGAGGAGACCCTGCCAGCTGCGAACGAGTTGCAGCCTCGATGCTCCTCTCCCGGTAAGATAAGCCGAATCTTAACTTGCGAGGAGGCCTATCTGCTCTATGATCACATCCTTCGGGTCACGTCGATTGATCATTGTCATGGACATGTAGGTCCTGCCTCTCCAGTGCCGAGGATGGACTTTGTTGAGACAGACTCTGTCGAAGGGGCACTGGAAGAGAGGGGCGTACCTCCTCCCCCTCTGGCTCGTCTTGATGGTCCTCCTGCGGGCTCGAGTTCGGCAAGTCCGGTGATGGGACAATCGGGGCAGGGGACGATGGTCCTCGTGTCTTCCTCTGCTCGGGCGGCCCAGAGAGTCGACCTCTCCGCCCTGCCAAGCGTCCAGGCTCTTCGGGTGGCAGAGAAAGAGTTAGCCGCGATCCGTGCATCATTCTGCTCGGAAGTTGCCTCCTTGGTAGCAAGTTCTAGCACCACTCCTTCGATACTGCCGGTCACGCTTCCTCTGACGCCATCCTCTACAGAGGTCTTGGACGAAGCGTTACAGGAAGTGGTCGACAGCTTTCATCGTCACTTGAAAAGGGGGATAGAAGCTGCTGTGGACAGAGGGACCTCTTTCGTCTTGGCCCGATAATGCGCCCAGTCAAATTGATATCCTTAAGGCCCTTCCTGGTGGGGCAGGGGTGGCTGTACTCCTGGAGGCAAAATTGTTGGAGACTGATCAGCTGGTGGCCCAGCTTCAGGTATTGCGGCAGGTTGATTTTTCTGCTGCTATAGATCAGGAGCGTGGCTCCCTCATGACCGCAATAGAGAAGGTAAGGGCTGCTCAGGATAAAACCAGGCCGGCCATACTGGAGGACCTCCGCACTCTGTCCGATCGCTATGATCAATTGAGCCATAAGAGTGAAGATGTTACAGCTCAAAAATCGATTGCCTCCCGTGGGATTACTGAAATGCGAGAGCAGATCCTTGAGTTCCGAAGGAAGTTAACTTTTTTTGAGTCTGAGCTTGAGGCTGCCCGGATCGACAGAGGGCTGATTATCCAAGAGGCTGATAAAGTCAATAAAGCTTCGGCTGACTTGGAAGTGGCTCTGAAGAGGTTGGATGACGATTGGCGAACACTCATGGACCTGGATAATGGGGAGCGGTTGTCCCAGGAGGCTGAGCGCAGGGCTAGACAGAGACTTGAGCGGGGTACTGCCTTGGTGAGAAACCGCCTCTTGGAGTTATGTAATGCCGAACTATAGTCGGCCTTTTTCTCGTTTTGTTCCTGTTTTTCTTTTCTTTTTTTTTGAGAGGGACATGGTCCCCACCATATGTAATGCTTTTTTCGTCTTTCAAATAAAGAGTACTTTTCATTCTACCCTTCGTTTGTATTGCTTGTTGTGCCTGTGGTATTGTGGTGATGTTTGCCCCGCATGGGGGACTTGTTTGTGGACCTGTTACCCTTGGCATTCCTTGATTTTAGGTACAGGTAACAAGTTTGACTGGGGATACTTAGAACGGTTCCATGGTCATGTTGTCGTGCACGATCCAAGTATTGGGAGATAGAATGCCATGGAGCAACTGGGCTCCCAGGGCATGATGAGGAATGGTGGGCCTGTACTAAAAGACTTAGTAAAGGATATTTCTGAGCCTATTATCCTTGGCGTACCCCGACTTAAGATACGGATAATAGGATAAAGGAGAACCAACATACTTACTCAGAGGTAACGAGGACATGGCAAGTATGAAGGTTTTACCGTGGAGTCTTCCTACTCAGAGGTAATAAGGACATGGCAGGAGTGGACTCAACGGAGGATGTTTGTGGTCAACAGAGGACATTTGTGGGCCTATTACCCTTGGCGTACCCCGACTTAGGATACGGATAATAGGATGAAGGGGAACCAACATACTTACTCAGAGGTAATGAGAACATGGTAAGTACGGAGGTTTTACCGTGGAGTCTTCCTACTCAGAGGTAATGAGGACATGGCAGGAGTGGACTCAACGGAGGATGTTTGTGGTCAACAGAGGACATTTGTGGGCCTATTACCCTTGGCGTACCCCGACTTAGGATACAGATAATAGGATGAAGGGGAACCAACATACTTACTCAGAGGTAATGAGGACATGGCAAGCATGAAGGTTTCTTCGACGGAGCCTTCCCACTCAGAGGTAATGAGGACATGGCAGGAGTGGGCTCAATGAAGGAGGGTACATAGAACGACTCAGAGGTAAGGAGGACATGGAAGTTCTATGTAAAGGGGTGATTTATTTTTGGCGGAAGTGAAACGACTCAGAGGTAATAAAGACATAGCCGTTTTGGAAATTTGTGGATCGGTTATCCTTTTTGTGCACTGGGAGTGCGGGTAGTGGATCATGAGGGAGGATCTCTTCCAGGAAGAAAGTTCAGAGGTATGGTCATACATGACTTACTATCTGAAAGAGTGACCGGAATGTGAGTTCAGAGGCACCTGCGGGTACATGACTCAATAATCTGGAATATTATGGATGTGAGTTCAGCGGCACCAGCGGGTACATGACTCGATAATCTGAAATGTTGTGGATGTGAGTTCAGCGGCACCAGCGGGTACATAACTCGATAATCTGGAATATTGTGAGTGTGAGTTCAGCGGCACCAGCGGGTACATGACTAGATAATCTAGAATATTGTGAGTGTGAGTTCAGCGGCACCAGCGGGTACATGACTCGATAATCTGGAATATGTCGTTTAGACATAATATTTCTTCAGGAACTTGTCGTTGATGGACAACATGAGCAAGTCTCCATTTTGTTTTGCGAGGCGGTAAGCACATGGCGAATACAGCCTCGATGATAAATGGACCTTCCTATTTTGGCTAGAACTTGTCGGCGGTCTTGTGAGTCATGACCATCGGCCTTTGGACTCCCAGAACGAGATGGCCCACTTGGAATGTTCTGATTTTAACCTTCTTGTTGAAGGCTCCATAGATACGTGCTTGGTATAGCTCGATCCTTTGCTGAGCCAGGAGGCACTTTTCATCTAAGGCCTCTAACTCTTGTAGTCGGCGTCGGTAGTTATCATCCGTCGTCAATTAATAAGTGAGGGCGACACAGAGTGAGGGTATTTGAGTCTCCAATGGGAGAACTGCCTTACTCTCGTACACCAGGGAGAATGGTATGTTCCCTGTGGCTGTTCGGACTGTGGTACGGTACGCCCATAAGCATTCACCAAGCTTCTCGTTTCAGTCGCATTTGTTGGACGACACAAACTTCTTGAGTAACTTGATAATGATTTTGTTGAATGCTTTTGCCAACCCATTTGCTGCTGGATTGTATGGCGTCGAAGCAATATTCTGGATGCGGTGCTTGTCGCAGAACCGATAGAAGGCGTGGCTTGTAAACTGTGGATCATTATCGTGGATGATCCTTCGGGGCAGTCCAAAGCGATAGATGACGTAATACTTAAGGAAGCTGATCATGTTTGAAGTCTTTACTTATGCAAGCAGGATAGCTTTCGTCCATTTGGAGAAGTAATCTGTGATGTCAAGTATAAAGCGGTGTCCTCGGGAAGAAGGTGGAGTGATCGGACCGATGATATCCATTCCCCATGCTTCGAATGGCCAGGATGCCACTGTCGGATGTAGAAATTCGGACGGTTGGTGGATGAAGTCCGCGTGGACTTGGCAGCCTTTGCACTTTCTTGTATATTCTATCGTATCTGCTACCATCGTGGGCCAGTAGTAGCCCATTCGGCGAAGACGGTCTTGCAATTTAGGGCCAGGCTGATGGGCCCCACAGACACCGTCATGAGCTTCTTGTATGGCTTCTTTGGCTTCTGCGTCTGACAGATACCGAAGCAATAATCCATCATAGGATCGGCGATATAGCATTTTTATCTCTGTATCGTAGAAGAATCTGAGAGAATGCCTTCTGATGGAAGTGGCTTCCTTTGGATTCTCGGGTAGGATGTCGTAGACTACGAAGTCAATAAATGGTTGTCTCAAATCTGGTGCTTCGTTGATCGTCTGAGCGGAATAACTCGCCACGAATTAAACATTGTTCTTGGGGCAGACCAGTTCGTGGTATATCACATCCACCGATTGATGAGTATGATTTGGCACTGCTAGGGAAGCGGCCAGGCCTGCTAAGGCGTTGGCTTCGATATTTCGGAGTCTGGGAACATGTTCGATGAAGAACCCCTCGAACGACGAGATGATTTTGATCGTTATTTGGTGATAGGGGATCATGTCTTCGTGGCGGACTTCGTATGAGCTCCGGATCTGATTGACGATTAACTGAGAATCGTCATATGCTTCAAGATATTCTACCCCAGCTCTCTTGCAAGTTGGAGGCTAATGACCAAAGCGTTATACTCGGCCACATTGTTAGAGCAGGGTTCTGTGAGAGAGTAAGCGCGATTGATCACCAATCCGGAAGGAAAAACCAGCACCACCCCGACTCCGACGACGATGTTGCCCTTGGGTCCAGTTCTCGAAGCACCGTCGAAAAACATTCGCCATATATCATCGTGACAGGTTGCATGCGAGTTGGCGACCTCATCTGGGATTTTATCATATATTCTGGACGACTCCGAGCCCGGGTAGGCTGCCAAAAAGTCTGCCAGGGCTTGACCTTAAACAGCCTTTTATGGGACGAAGATCATATGATAGGGGGACAGCAATATTGCCCATGTGGCGAGGCGAGAGCTGAGTGCCCCTAATTTAGTCATGAGGACCCTGAGAGGGTTGACTCGCAAGATCACATGTATGGTTTGTCCAGTGACATAGTGCCGCGTCTTCTGAATGGCGAACACCAGGGCGAGGCATTCCTTCTCTACAGCGGTGTATCGATGCTCTGGCCCAATCATCATTCGACTGAGGTAATATATGGCTTTTTCATGGCCTGTATCGTTGTTTGGTGCCAGCAGAGCGCTGAGGGAATGTTCCATTGCTCGTACGTAGAGCAGGAATGGTTTTCCAGCAGCCGGAGCCACCAGGACTGGAGGGTTCGACAAATATTCTTTGATGCTGTCGAAGGTACGCTGACATTCTTCGTCCCATACAAATGAGATGCCTTTCTTCATGAGATGGATGAATGGTCGACATCACCCGGAGAGGTTAGAAATGAACCTCCTGATGTAAGCTAGCCTCCCTTAAAGGCCTCTGAGTTCGCAGAGATTTTTCGGGGGACCCATCTCCATAATTGCCTTTGTCTTCTCAGGGTCTACATGGATACCCTGGGCGGTGATGATGAAGCCCAAGAACTTCCCGTTGGATACGCCCAGGAAGGACTTTGTGGGATTCATTTTCAAATTGTGTGCTCGTATTAGGTCGAATACCGTCCTCAGATCCTGCTGATAGTCTCCCTTATAACGACTCTTGACGGCGATGTCATCAACATAGCACTCCACCGTCTTACGTAAGTGGTCTCTGAAGATGATACTCATGGCTCTTTGATATGTGGTGCCAGCATTCTTCAAACCGAAAGGCATGACTGTGTAACAGTATGTGCCAATCGGTGTCCGGAATGATGTATACTTTTCGTCGTCAGGAGAATCTTGATTTGGTTGTACCCCGAGAAGACATCCATGAATGACATACGTTCGAAGCCGCATGTGTTGTCAATCATGATGTCTGTGATAGGGAGGGAGAATTCATCTTTGGGGCATGCCTCGTTTAGATTGCGGAAGTCGATGCAGATTCGAATCTTCCCATTCTTCTTGAGGACGGATAATATATTGGCGACCCAGTCAAGATGTTGTTTCTCACGAATGAAGCCGCTGGCTATCAGTTTATTGACTTCAGCTTTGATTGCATCCATGATGCCCGGGCGGAAGCGTCGTTGTTGTTGCTTGACTGGCTTTGCATCTGGCCAAATGTTGAGCTTGCGAAGGGCAACCTCGGGATTTAGTCCTGGCATGTCTTCATAGCTCCAGGCGAACACATCGATATATTCTTTGACAAGTTCCAGTAATGACTCTCGCTCTTCGTCTGTTAGGCTTTTACTGACGAAGATTGGTTTTGGAGAAGATTCGCTGCCGAGGTCCACCTATATGACCTCATCTTCAGTAGGAGGTTCCCTCTGTTCGAACCGTTTTTCCCATTGTGCATCCAACTGTTGGGCCCACGACTCTAGCTCGAGGATTTCCGGAATGTCTTCATATTCTTCATACGCGTCGGCGAATGCCATATTGATTGACAGGACTTGCCTGAAAATGTCTTCGATGCTAGTATCTGAGTCAGAAGTTGGTGACCCGGTTGAATGTGAATGCCAGTCACATTCTTCATCTGAACTCTCAGGGGTCGTCGTAGGTGTAACATACCCTAATCCACATCGAGTCTTGCTATAGTAGTCTCGTAGTTTGCCAGCCGGGACTGGTGGCTTCAGAGGTAATCGTCGCCCGGTGCCGTAGTTCAAGCCTGACATCGTCTCCAGATTATACCCCTGTTTTTGCATGAGATATTTGGATTGTGGGCTATAAAGATACAGAGGCAGTCTCCGACATCTGATTCAAGGTCAACTTCTTCTATGGTGAAGGGCTACGGATCATCCTTCCGGTCGAAGATGATTGGATGGTCCTCTTCCTCGATTATGCGGTAAGCGCCTTCCACTAGAGTAAGCTAGTTCACGGTGTACACATTTGTCACCTGTGTGTATAAGTGAGTGCCTATACCGTGTTCCATAGCATACATTGTACAAAGCTTGTTAAGCTCGAGGTAGTTCAAAGATAGCCCTTTATTGATAAAGTAAGGTATCTTTTCTAGCGGGATTACATCATCTGCGGAGGGAACATCAGTGTGGGCAGCCACATACTTGGCTAGCTCCGGTTCCTCTTCGGCTACCCCTTGTATAAATGAAGACTGAGAGGACGACCTGGGCAGCTTGATCGTCAGGGGTTCAGCTAGTGGAGCAGAACATGGGGTTGTTGGCAGACTAGCGACCCCCAGTTTGGTACTCGATGCTGGACGGGGAGTGGTTGGTTCGCTAGAAGTCCCAGGCCTTACATCGGGGTGACGAATCTTCTTGGGAAGGTGTATCGTCATTGGCTTGTCGGAGGGATTGAGCTTCTCCGTTTGCGGCTGGCCGACTCTCGGCAGCCTGATTGTCAATGGCTCCGTTGTGGGTCTTGGCACTTGGCCGGACCTTGGCAGCCAGATTATCATTTGCTCTTCTTGTGCCGAGAGGCTGATTGCGTCCTTACGCAGAGTGGCGGTAAGGGGTACGGACTTGCCAGGTTTGCGAGCTTGGAGGTGGATCGTCAGAGGTTCTTCTGATCATGTGGCCGTCTCGGTACGAGCTTGTCTATCTCCTTCACTAAGGTGCCTCTTCGACTTTTCGTACAGGCATGAGTCTGAGTAGTAGGATTTGATCCCTTTGAAGGGATCAATGTCGGTAAATTCTATCCTTACGAAGCCGTGTTTATCGACATACTTGAAGCATTGGTGCAGCGTGAAAGGTACGATCATATAATCGTGTATCCAAGGGTGCCCTAAGAGGATGTTGTAAGAAGTGTCTGCATCTATGACGTAGCAGGTGACTTCTGATTGGAGATCGCCAATCTGACACTTCAGACGAATCTTCCCAATTGGGTAGCTCTTACCCGAATTGAAACCGCTGATGGCGGTGCTTGTAGGCGTCAGGCGATGCATAGGGATGCGGAGATGATGTAACAGACCCTTCGAAATAATGCTTATGGAAGAGCTAGGATCGATGTGCATCCGGTCCACCTTTACGTCGCCGATGTATCCTGTGTAGTATAACGGGCGATCGTGCAGGTTAGTTTTGATGAGCATGTCCTGCGGGGTGAAGACAATATTGGGCATCGCTCCCATGCAAGCGCTGTCTTGGAGATCTGCAGGTGGGTTCTCTCCCGTGAGGTTGACCAGAGCCAGGTACGCGTCGGCATTTTGGAGCGCATCGCTCAAAGCCGCACGAACATCCTTTGAGAGTCTCAGAAGCTCGTATAATAACAACTTGGCCGGTGTGTTGGCCAATTGCGCTAAGATGTCGAAGTTGTAGGGCTTCTCTAGCCCCTGCGGTGCCTCTTTTCAGAGGGACTTGTCAAAGCGAGTCTCCTTCGGCCTAGGCTTGTCGGTCGTCGGAGGCTGAGCAGGTCCCGGAGCGTCAGTTGTAGCGGGCTGATGATCTTCAGCTGAGTTATCAGCTACGGGTTGAGATTGTGCCCCAGATCGCGTGACGACGGCTGTAGCTTCTTCGATATCTGTCGAGATTGTGCGGCAGGACCTGACTTTTCCACTCTTCTTCTTGCAAATGGAAGATGGCGTGGGCTGAGTCACTTCTGACACCAAGTCTGGATGGACCCACATGACCTTTCCTCGTGATGTGGTGAGGGGTACTAGACCAGCAGCCTGATCTCGAGGAGGTAGAAGATTGGCAATCTCTATTGTCACCAAAGGGATGGGGACCACACCGTCTTGAGTTTCCGTCGGAGGAAAGCTGCCGAATTGTATTGATACCATATTGGCTGCCACGGTTACCTCTTCAAAATCAATGGCCAGAGCGTTCGAATCGATAAGATTTTGGATGTACCGTTTTAGTTGGTAGCAGTCGTGTGTAGCATGGTGGACGTAGCGGTGGTAATGGCATTACTTTGGGTTCTCCATTTCTGTCGGCCATGGTTCCCGTCTTGGTGGAGGAAGCTGAATTCTGTCTCCTTATATGAGCATGTCCAAGATGGGCTTGACGTGACCGTCTTCGAAGGAGTAAGTGATTTGCGGCCATTATTTGTCTGCCGGTTTTGACTCAGGTTTCTAGGCTGTGTCGGCCACCATAGCCTGCTTGCCCTTGTTGTCCCAATTGTTGGAAGAGCTACCCCCATTGTTGGTGTTGGCATTGGGACGCCTGCTCTTGTCCTCTCCCTCTGAGATGTGCAATCCCAGTTGGCGAGCCTTCTTCAGTCGTTCTTCGGCGCTTGTGGCACTAATGATAAACGTCTTCTAGTCCTTGAATTGACTTTCGCCTATCCAGAGGCTGATTGTTGGAAGCAGTCTCTTTTGGTAAATTTCGATCAGGAAGGAATCCGAATTTCCAGACGGTAGCTTCATTGCGGTTTGGCAAAATCGCTCAATGTAGTTCCTTGTCATCTCTTTCTCCCCTTGGACGACGTCCATGAGGGTGGACATTGTGATGTCCTGCCCTACTTCGTAGAATCTCTCCAAGAATATGCGTTTGAAGCCGGCGAAGGAGTGGATGCAGTTGTCTGTCAAGTTGCGATACCAGTCGAAGGCGACTCCTTCCAATGCCCCAATGAATAATCGTGTGAGGATGGCATCGTCATGGGGCAGAGGGTCGGTGGTGACCTCGAAGTAAGTGATGTACCGACTTGCGGAGGTCTTGCCATCATAAGGATTGATATTGAACGGCTTATATCTTAGTGGGAAGGGGACATCCCTCCATGCAGCAGTGTACGATTGCCGTATTCTGAGGTCTTGAAAGTTTTCTCGAGCATGAAACATGGCTCGGAGCTCCTGGACCTCTCTTCTCGCTTCTCGGGCATCATCCACAGCGGTGGGGGCCGTTACTTCAGGAGGATTGTTGCCCGGGTTCGGTGCCGCTGAATTCGAGTCTGCATTGATTGCGGGACCCGCGCTTGTTTGGCCAGGCGTCCCTCTTTGCAGAGTTGGAAGGGCCGTTTTGATCTCGTCCACAGACTTGACCAAGGCATGCAGTATGGCTTCGAGAGTATCGATGCGTTGGCGATCACTGGAGCCACCTTGGCTGCTGTCCGTCATGAACACTGTCTTTACATGAGGAGAGATGGACAGAACGGTGGAGGAAGCGCTCTCCGAATCGTACCCCTGTAGTGAGAAGTCATCGGGGTATGTGGAAATGTTCTCCTCTGGTTCGGACTCAGAAGGGATAGTACCCCCAGCTTCAGAGTTTGCTTCATCTTGGGAGTCGTGGACGTCCTCGGGGACGTTGGCCCTTGCTGTATCTGATGGAAGAGTTGTTTCCTCTGGCTTATCTCCTTGGAACATCGGATTATCGTGGATGTTCTGAGGAGTGCTACCCCCAGTCCCAGCAACCCTGTCACTTTCCGTTCCCGAAATACGTATTTTTAGACATATACCGCCTTAATGTATTTTACTTAATATTTATCATGTATTATTCTGCAATTAAACCTCTTTAATTTTATGTTAATTAATTTTCTGTAATTTTATTTCTGTATTTTATTTATGCATTTTATTTTCTGCTTTTATACTCTGTTTTAGCTATACTTTGGGTTCGGCTTGGATTGGTGTAGTTAAGTATGTTGGTTCAGCATGAACCGAACCAAACCCCACCTACCACCACCCCTTTTATTTAAAGACATCCCCTTTCTCTCTCTTCATTACTTTACCATTAATCTTCTTCTTCCTCATAACTCTACCCCCACCTACCAGCTACCAAGGCAAGTGCCAAACTTGCTTCTTGATGGATCACCATTTTTATTGTTCCATCATCTTCTTTACTTGAGCTTAAGCCTCTATAGTACTTAGCATTTCCAATTTTCATGGTTTATTTCTTGTAGATCTAAGTTTTGTGTATTTTCGGATTTCTTAGGTTTTGATCTAGTAAACCTTGTTATCTTTAAGTTTTGACGGTTCCATGTTGTAGAGAATTTTGTACTACCCCATTTTGACCTATGGAAGTTCAGCTTTGGGCTTGGAATGAAGGATTTAGAGAGCTTAGAAGCTATAGTTTCCATGGTTCTGACCTTAGAAAAATTCGGAGAAGAAGAACAGATCCTGGCTGCATGATAGTGCTTGGCCGCATGAGTCTTCATGCGGCAAGTCATCCTGGCCGCATGGGCTTAGATAGCCGCATGGGCTTTTAGTTAGCCGCATGGGCTTTAGTTAGCCGCATGGGCTTAGATAGCCGCATGAGCTTATCTGCCGCATGAGTTTTTAGCTGGACGCATATGCACTCAGTCCTTTAGCCGCATGAACGCCCATCGAATTTTAACCGCATGGCACTGATCATTTCCAGCCGCATGGAGCTGGACATTTTTCAGCCGCATGGCGCTGATCATTCTCAGCCGCATGGCGCATGAGATGGCGCATGAGACTTACTAGCCGCATATAGGCTTGCACCTATTTCTGTCGCATAGAATTCCTCCTGGCCGCATGTGCGGATGTTGCCCGTAGCCGCATAAGACCCCTTTAATTTCTAGCTGCATAGGACTTTGCGAATTCGGCCGCATGAGACTATTTTGGTTTCGGCCACATGAAATCATCCTTGCCTAGCCGCATGCAACCCATTCATTTCCCAGCCGCATGAATGTTGGCCATAATATTTTTGGCTGATTCTTGTTTCAAATTGACATTGGTTGAGATTGAGTGACATTTATCACCATTTATTGATTGATTTGGCATTTGTTAACATTAATTATTGTCTTGGTATTAATAAACGAGGATTGTTATCTTAATTTAATAATTGATCATGCGTTCCTAGTTGGTACTAAGAGACTGGCTAGTCGTCTTATTAAATTGAATCAATGAGACACGTTCATATTAATTATGAACTATTGTAATCGACTGGCTGATCTCGAATATTGGCATACAGGCACATGCAGGCTTCAAATTATTTATTTATTTATTTAGTTATTTATTTATCTTATAAAAGGAGCATGTGTACTTTATGGTCAAGGTATGATTATTCCGTGGTTAGTTTTGATTGTTGTATTACGCTATGTAAGACCTATAACCTAACCGCACGGGCATCGTTGTAGAGTTGTGTATATCGTACCCCGTACGAAAGTACTCATTTGAATGACCATGACCCACGGCATGGGATTTTATTCAACGTAGAGACTATTAAGTTAAATAAAATGATGATTGCATGGAGAGAATGGATTCCCGAGTTCTTATATGGCAGCCCTCTTGGGACTAGTAGTGCCCGACAGGCCGATTGGTCCCCACAGATACTGCAAATCTACCACACGGACAGGGAGCGGTATCTGGTTATATTATCTATGGTATATTGTATATTGATGACGGGTGTCCCGCTGGGACTCGTCTAATTCATGATTGGCGCAATTGATTGACTGGGTAAACTAGCCTTGCTTGCACATAGTAAAAATTGAGAAATCTTTATTGCATAATTCCAGGATAACTTGGAACTCACAATAGCAAGCCGTAGTATTTGCATGGCCATTTAAGCTGATTTGTTTGTGTACTATACCTACTCTGTTACCGAACTGAGATGATCAGAATGTCAGGACATGACGGGCCAACTTCTGTCCTTGTTTGGTTGGGAGGTTGGTTCGAAGTGTCGTGATGTTATGTGAGTCCTAGTAGATAGCAGAGATCTATTATTATATTCTCTTCTTACTGGTTTATTCCTCATATCGTGCTCCCTTGCGGTACTTGCTATTAGAGGTCTAACCTCTCTGGTTTTCCATGGCCAGATTTAGAGCCGGTCCCCGAGGATCCAGCTTACTTCTACCTCCAAGATGGTCAATACTAGAGGGATGATCGCAGGAGGACTCGAGTGGGTTTCTTACTTCACCACTCGTTTTGTTAAATACCTTATACTTTGCCGTTTGGTACCGACATTTTAGTCGGATTGTCTTGTACCTACTTTTGTATAATTGTAATTAAGTCAGGCTGCAGCTGATAACAATTGTGTATACTTACTATATCATCTGGCTGTATTTTGTAAAGCCAGATATTAAGAACATTTTGACTGAGCATTTGGGACGCCTTACTGCTTTATCTCACATATTTTTATTCTGTTTTCTTGTTTGAATGATTGAGACAATAGATGTGAAGGGACCATAGTGAGACTTTTATGTAGTATGCACCCCCTCGTCTTATTAGACAGCATTGATCGTATTATACGGTATTCATCTACCCGTAATACGTAGCTGGCTGAGTCATTCTTTCGCTCTCCAGTATTCTGGTTCTGGGGCGTGACAAGGTTTTAGTGGTGGCCCATGCAGGTCTGATTTCAGACTTGTGGGGTATTTTAATAGGATTTCTCATTCACACATGTTTCCCCTTGATCTCATAATTTGTTGATTCTCAACTCCAGCTTGACACTCCAGTATCCCTTGACTTCATTGATCCTTCATGTCCGGTCGTTTGATTGTTCTTTTGTCCCTTTTCTTAGGGGCATCTCGTCCGCACCTGTCAGAGCTGGACAGCAACAACATGGACAGCAATATGGACAACATGACCAGGTTGGTCAGCAACAAGGGCCGGTACTAACTCAGGAGACTATCCAGGAAGAAGTGATAGTGGAAGCAGCAGCTGGATTGCAGTATCTGGATGTTCCACCACCACCAACAGTTCCACCTACCCCTGCGAAAATGGACACACCGGCTCTTCTGGAGATCATGAGAGGGATGATGGCTACTCAGCAACATCAGATGTTAGCCCAGCAGCGCATGCACGCTCAGTTGCAAGAGCAGAACGTACTACTCAACCAAGGGTTGCAGACAGCTTTGGAAAGAGGGGCAAGGCCGGATTCAGGAGCATCAACCAGATTTTGTAAGTTCAACCCCCGCCGTTTCGAGGGTACGGAGGACGCCATCTCAGCAGATACATAGCTTAAGGATATTGAGGCTATTCTGACGGCGGCTAAGGTACCGGCAGAAGAACGTGTGGATCAGGTGAAGTTGCTACTTCAGGATCTCGCACGTGATTGGTGGGAATCAGAAGAAGTAGGCATCAGATGTCCCGTCGCTTGGGACGATTTCACAACAAGATTCAAGACGAAGTACTATGGAGTTGTGGCACAGTTTGAGCTACAACAGAGATTTATCAACCTCAAGCAGGCCGGCAA
The DNA here is from genome assembly GCA_029216955.1 of Iris pallida. Taxonomy (NCBI): domain Eukaryota; kingdom Viridiplantae; phylum Streptophyta; class Magnoliopsida; order Asparagales; family Iridaceae; genus Iris; species Iris pallida. Next base: position 2,587,943 of record JANAVB010014596.1, on the reverse strand, counting down.
GACAGTAGATGCTTATACAGCGGAGTTCTGCAGATTGAGTAGGTTTGCCCCAGAGATGGTAGCAACGGAGCGCCAGAGGGCGATGAGGTTCCAGCAAGGGTTTCATCTTGAGCTCTTGCAATTAATAGAGGGGCACAATTACCAGACTTTTAACGAAGTATTGACCGCAACCGGAGGCATGAGATCACCATTCAGAGGATTTCGGCAAGGACTGGAGGTCAGAAGAGATCTCACGGTCAGATTGAAGGAGGAGGGGGAGTAGCGCCCCAAACAACAGCACCATCCCTTGGCATTCGCATTCACGATGTGGCAATGCGAGGGCCAGCACCACCATCCAGGCAGCAGCAGCAGCAACAGAAGAAGAACCAGCAACCCCCAGTGGGTTGCACTTATTGTGGGAAGGTAGGACACACTAGAGATGTGTGTCGGGCATTGAACGGACTGTGTTTGATATGTGGAAATCCAGATCATCGAGTTACCATATGTCCCATGAATTCGAGGTCGGAAGGACCAGTGCAGCAGTTTCCTGCTCTGCCAGCACCAGGGACAGGACAGTATCGAGGACCAGTGGTAGCAGTGAGACCATTGGCCCAGCGTCCGTTAATGCCACAGGCTCAGATGTTTCGGCAGCAGGGACCGCCGATGCAGCAACTCCAGCATAGACCACCCCAGCATCATCAAGGCAGGGGCCAGCAGCAGTACCAGGCTAGGCCACAGCATAGGAACCAGCAAGGAGGTCGAGGGCAGACATTCACACTGTCCTTGGAAGAGGCATTAGCATCGGGAGACGTTGTGGTAGGTAACATTCTTGTCTCCTCATATCCCGCAGTAGCATTGTTTGATTCGGGAGCATCACACTTATTTATATCTGCACAATTTGCGACACGGCTAGGAATGGAGTTTGAGGCATTGCCAGGGAGGTTGAATATACTCACTGGTAATGGGCTCGTAGGAGTTAGTAGAGTTATTCTAGCATGTAGCATTGTAGTTTGCGGGCATTCCTTACCCGCCAGTTGATAGAATTTTCTGTTGGAATTTCGACGTTATCTTAGGCATGGACTGGCTGAAAGACAGTCATGCGACAATAGATTTTCGTAGTGGGAGTATATCTTTTGATATTCCAGGCATGAAGAGATTCACCTTAGTCAGATCAGAGACAACTCAGCAAGAGCAGGGAGTGATAACGGCAATGGAAGAAGTTCAAGTTCTGAAGGTGGTTGAAGTGTTTCTTGATGTATTTCCCGAAGAACTTTCAGGTCTACCACCGGTTAGAGATATTGAGTTCAGCATAAAACTGACACCTGGAACTAAACCGATATCAGATCGAGTTTACAGAATGGCGGATTCGGAGCAGTCCAAGGTGTATCAGCACATAGAGGAATTGAAGGAGAAGAAGTTCATCCAAGCTAGCATATCACCATGGACAGCACCAGTGGTACTTGTAGAAAAGAAGGATGGATCATCCAGATTATGCATCGATTACAGGAAGCTTAATGCGGCAACAGTAAAGAACAAGTACCCACTACCAAGGATCGACGACTTGTTTGATCAGTTGAGCAAAGCTAGAGTTTTCTCCAAGATAGATCTTCGTTCAGGGTATCATCAAGTGAGGGTTCGAAAGGAGGATATTCCCAAGACAGCATTCAGGTCGAAGTATGGGTATTATGAATTCTTAGTAATGTCGTTTGGCTTGACCAATGCTCCAGCAATATTTATGGATTTAATGAACCGCATCTTTATGCCATACTTAGATCAGTTTGTCATTGTGTTTTTTGACGACATTCTCGTATATTCTGCCAGTGAAAAGGAGCATGAAGACCACCTCAGGAAAGTGTTACAGGTTCTGAGAGAGAACCAGTTGTATGCCAAGCTCAGTAAGTGTGAGTTCTGGACGGTTCATATTTCATTTTTGGGTCATATCATATCAGGAGATGGAGTAGCAGTGGATCCCAAGAAGGTAGAAGCAGTAGAGAGTTGGCCAGTACCCAAGACCGTAGCTGATGTACGGAGTTTCTTGGGATTAGGGATGGCAATGTCCCCCCAAACCCGACGGGGACCCAATTTTTTTACCCGATGGGGACGGGTTTGGGGATTTAAAAACGGAGATGGGGGCGGGGATGGGGATTAAAATAATTTCCCGGTCGGATTCGGGGACGGGTATGGGTATAGTACTCCCCGCCCCAGTAAATCCCCGACCCCGATTACTTGTACCCATATTCATATGTGCAACCCATTGGAAATGGTATGATTCATGATCTATCTAGTATATATTTTATGAAAACCATGTTTTATTAACATAACTTGTACTTTTTGGCACAAAAATAATTTTTTTAGCTTATAATATTCAAAAACAATTGTTAATGGACGAGAGACGAAGACGAGAAAATTTGGTCCCGAAAGTGTTAATGGGGCTAGGTCGACGACGGGGACGGGGATGGGGATGGGGACGGGGAATGCATTGTTTAGCGGAGATGGGGATGGGGGTAAAAAATTAAAACCGACGGGGAACGGGGATGGGGATGGGGATTTAAATACTACTCGGAAATGGGGATGGGGGATATGGTCCCCGGCCCCAACCCGCCCCGTTGCCATCCCTACTTGGGATTGGCAGAATATTACAGAAGGTTTGTATCGGATTTTGCAAGACTTTCAGCACCCATGACCCGCTTGACACGAAAGGATGTACCATTCGTCTGGTCGGCAGAATGCCAGGCATCATTTGAGAATCTGAAGCAGAAGTTGATATCAGCGCTTGTTCTTACATTGCCAGTTGGACCCGAAGGTTTTACAGTATATTGCGATGCGTCAGGTAAAGGACTTGGGTGTGTCCTTATGCAACATGGGAAGGTGATAGCATATACATCTAGGCAGCTTCGAGACCACGAGAAGAATTACCCAACTCATGATTTGGAGTTAGCAGCAGTAGTATTTGCTTTGAAGCTATAGAGGCATTACTTATATGGTGATCGAGTGGACATGTACACAGACCATAAAAGTCTGAAGTACATCTTTACTCAGAAGGAGCTGAACATGAGACAGAGAAGATGGTTAGAGTTGATCAAGGATTATGACGTAGAGCTTCAGTATCATCCAGGCAAGGCTAATGTGGTAGCAGACGCTTTCAGCAGAAGAGGCGGCGCATATATGTTGACAACGCAGAAGCAAATCTTAGAAGACCTTCAGGAGATGGGCATAGAAGTTATACTTCCTAGTGATGTAGGAGTTCTGGCAAGTCTACAAGTTCAATCTGACTTGGTAAACAGGATCAAGGCAGCTCAGGCACAGGATCCAAGGATTCAGAAGCTTAGGACAGAGTGTGAGTCAGGGCTCAGAAAGGATATGCAAATTCATGAAGACGGTACACTTAGGTTTGGAGCACGTCTATGCGTACCTAGTGGAGATATCAGACAGGAAGTTATGACAGAAGCTTACAGTTTCCAATATTCTATACATCCTGGAGGGACCAAGATGTACCGAGATATCAAGCAGCACTTTTGGTGGAACAGGATGAAGAGGGAGATAGCTAAGTTTGTTTCCCGTTGCTTGATTTGTCAGCAAGTGAAGGCAGAGCAGCAGAGGCCAGCTGGATTATTACAACCGCTTCCTATCCCGGAATAGAAATAGGAACATATTACAATGGACTTTGTGACCGGTTTACCGAGGTCACCACGTGGTAAAGATGCCATTTGGGTGATAGTAGATCGTCTTACGAAGGTAGCATACTTCCTCCCTTTCAGAGTAGGGCAATCTACAGAAAAGTTGGCAGAGTTGTACATACAGCAGATAGTCAGGCTGCATGGAGTCCCTGTCAGTATTGTGTCAGACAGAGATACTCATTTCATATCACATTTCTGGAAGAGCTTGCATCATAGTCTGGGTACCAAGTTAAGATTTAGCACGGCTTACCATCCACAGACGGACGGGCAATCAGAAAGGACAATTCAGACTTTAGAAGATATGTTGCGAGCTTGTACCCTAGATTTTGGAGGATCTTGGAAGAGCCACCTGCACTTATTTGAGTTTTCATATAACAACAGTTATCAAGCCAGTATCCAGATGGCACCATTCGAAGCACTATATGGTAAGAAGTGTAGGTCACCACTAGCGTGGGATGATATCGAGGAGAGGAAGATGCTAGGCCCGGAATTGATTGTTCAGACAGTTGAAGTGGTTAAAGGAATTAGAGAGCGACTTCGAGTTGCGCAAGATCGGCATCGTCATTGGGCGGACCAGCATCGTAGGCCGTTGGAGTTTTCTGTTGGGGACCACGTATTCTTGCGAATCTTACCGACCCGTGGGGTCATTAGATTTGGCGTTCGTGGGAAGTTGAGTCCGCGATACGTAGGACCATTTGTTATCCTTGATAGGGTAGGCGATGTTGCTTATCGTCTGTCCCTTCCACCTTCGTTACGAGAGGTGCATGACGTGTTTCATGTATCTCAGTTACGTAGGTATGTATTAGACCCAAGCCATATCCTTGATCATTCTGAGCTGGTTGTTGGTACCGACCTGTCTTACGAGAAGCAGCATGTGTCCATCTTGGACCAAATATCACGACCCGCACCCACTGTGAGGGTACGAGAGCGTAACAACGTCCAGCCTACGCTGCAGTGTCGACGGTAGAACGCTGTTCTAGGTCATGAACTATAACTAATATAATATAAATACTCTCCATAAGGAGGCCAACACAGAAGTACAACTCAATCACAATCTAGAGATAGAATATGGCACGATAAAATAGATAAGAGAATCCTCAACCGAGGTACAACAGAAATAAAATACAAGTCTCAACATCTCTACAATATACAAACTCTGAATCAAGAACAACAACTAAACATAAAAGGAAAACAGTCTAAACTATCTATACTAAGCAAGGTATCGTCCTCAGCAGCTGCCTGAACCTCCCCTGGGGTCTAGGTCGCAGTGTCAACTAGGCAAACTCCAAGTAAGGGTGCAGGGTGCCTCATCATCCTCTGTAAAAATTTTAACAGGTCCAGTCAAGACGGGAGCGAGCACAAAACATCTCACGCAATTCATATCATGTTAGGAAATATAAAGCATGCAATAGAGTAAGGTACATGAAACGCTGAAAGTAAGAAGTATATGAAAAACAGTAAAGATTTGATAACAGGAAATATCTAAATATGATAAATAAGAACTGTAAGCCTACTGTGATTTAGAGTACAATATGGTTATGTAAATGGTCTAGAAAAATATAATGGTAACTCCATTGTACGTGGGTGTACAATAGACATATACAATAGTTATACAATGTTGTACAATAGAATTTGATTACATAACCAATTCTACTCCCCCTCCCCAAATTAATACACAAGGATCTACTCCGGTTACGTTATCTTGCACAATAGTGTACAATGTTATACAATAGATGTACAATATTATACAATAGATGTACAATATTATACAATAGATGTACAATATTATACAATGGATGTACAATATTATACAATAGATGTACAATGTTATACAATAGTTGTACAATGGTCTATCCCTGGGACTCATGTGATACTGAGAGTACAATATGCACAAGGAGTATACAAGGATATGGGTATTCAATAAATACAATATGTAAGTGAAACGCACATCACAATATGTATTTAGTGAATACAAGAAGATAACATCTCAGAAGAAGATCCGTATAGTACCAATCCATGATAATGATCGTGTCAGCATCAAGTACAGTAATCTAGAGCAAGAATATAAATCCAGACAAGTATGAAACGGTCAGAGAATGTACTCGCCTCGTATCTGAATGTCTGAAGTAAATGTAATGTCCGAGATGAGGTACCTGACTCCTAGTTAGAGCAACACAAGTCAAGATGTACACAGGAAATGATAAATATAATCTACAATGCATCTGCATGCTGTCTAGGTCAAACTAGACTAAAGTCAACACTTGGTCAACTCCAGTCAACTAGACTAGTCAAACTAGGTCAAATCCTAGCCCAACAAGTCTAATAAGTCTCACTTGGCCTAACCAAGCCTAGTCTAGCAATCACACACCAATCACAAGGCTATACAAGCCAAATACAAGCCATCACATTCAATATTATACATAAGAGAAAGGAAGCTAACATGTAAAGCTATGTGTGTGTGTGAACATGGAGGTGTACATGAAAAGAGAATTCAACACTAAGCCCTATATCACATATATGTATATATAACTATAGGAAAACTCTATTTACCACAATAACACATTTAGCCATGTATAGTATATATATATATATATATATATATATATATATATAGAGAGAGAGAGAGAGAGAGAGAGAAGAGCATGTGTATGTGTTCATGGGTGTGTGTGTGTCATGAAAGTGCACAAGAACATGTGTGTTATCATGGAATGAGTGTTAGGCAATGTGTGAGTGAGTGTCAATGAGTGAGGGTGTGAGGGTTATATAGTGTAGTGTGCATTGTGTGTGGAATGATAGTGAGGCATGACAGTTGTGTAGCAAAGTGTCAATAGGAAGTTAACATTCACGTATATGAGTTCTCATGTATCTCTTATTTAGTGAAACAAAACTAAATTCCAGTTTTATTCCTAACAAGGCTACATATATTACATCTATTATTATATTACATTCATGCTTGCATTCATTCATCATTCATTTATTCTCTTGCACCACTATATGCACCATACATTACATACTATAGAACCTACATATTCATTACAAGCCATACTTATACATGCTTACATTAGATAGGATACTTACACCTCATACATCATTTATTTAAACATTTACTCATGCTTGCATTCTCTATTTAATTACATAATGTATATATATTAACATGGGTTAAAATGAAATAGAACATTATATTACACACAAAGGTGCACAAAATGTATATGCCGAATAGTAACTCCTACTAATAATCAATACTGTACCATCTCAGCATGAATTAAAGTCTAGGATTAAAATATGTTATAGATCTATGTGTTAGCTTTCCGAAACTTCAAACGGATCGCATTTTCGTTTCCGAAAACTCCCGAAATCGCAAAAACACCGAGAACGCGTTTGTCTTTCGTACAGCTGACACTCAAATAATTTTCCAAAAAGTTACATAAAGAATTAGGTCTATTGATACATGTTTTTGGAAATCTAACTTCAATACGCTTCTTTTAAAAAAAACGGAAGATTAAACCGAGCTTTGAGCTAGAAGTTATGACATTTCTAAGTTAGGGCTGAAATTAAAAACGTGGATAAAAATCATGACGGATTTGGGTAGTTTGAGACAAAAGAACACAAGTATATAACATAATATATCAAGAACTCACTCTCTACACTAATATATATATATGAGACACTATAGAACACATCTCCAATACAAAAATATGAGATTAAACATGTAAGAATTTATTCATACATAACAACAACACATAGTGTGTCCAAATTTGGGATTTTTCCACATGGACACAACCACAACACAAAGGACACTCCTATGACCTCCAAATAGACACGAAATGGACACAAATGGAGATGCTACCATGGGGGTCATTCTTATGGGTTCAAATAGACCTATATGCATGAGGAAATAAAAAAGAGAAGTGATTTATACCTCCCGGTAGATCGAATCGAAGAGAAGCCTTCCCGGAGCGACACCGACACGTAGAGATTCCAAAAGGACACGAACGAGCTCCGAATCCTCCCAAACTTGGGTAGCTTCCTCCTTGGCTAGAATGGAGAAGGAAAGAAGAAGATTTGGTGGCAAAATGGAAGGATTTGGTGGAGAAATTGCTAGGGATTGCTCTCTAGGAATTTGGAAAAGAACAAGAGAGTGAGTGTGGATGAGAATAATGAAATGAACTTGAGCCTATCCTCTCCCAAAGTGGCTGGCCATATGGGGCTATTTTTCCTGTTATGGTAAGGTCTAAAATGCCCCCACTAACCTATTCTATGAGTATTAGGAAAGGGCTAATTGGTTGGGGCTAAATTAGTCATTCTAAAGTCTCTAATCACACTAACCTTATCCATAATAATTAGTCTAACCTCTAACTAAAATATTTTTATCATGTAGACTAAATTTAATATCATGTGGGCCATGTCTAACTAGTGTGTGGGTCCCACTAGAGTCAAACTACCCCCGGGTCCCTGTTTCAAGTCGGATTGAGTTGAAATTCGAACCCGACTCAAATAACCCCAAAACAATATTATAAATAACAAAATAATATCAAAATAATTCAAAGAGGTCAAATGCAAAAATATTCTTAGGCCAAAAATGACATTAAAATATCATAATCACATGGTTAGGCTCTAGGTCAAACAGTTTCTAGGGTTTTACTAGCAAAACGTCAAAACCACAAGTCATGAATTTAAATAGTTTAAAATAATTTAAAAATCACTAAAAATCATAATATGAAATAAATATCATTAAATAATAATTATAATTATAAAATTTCAAAATTACCTTTATCTGGAAAACTGGGTGTTACAATCCTACCCACCTTATAAAAATTTCGTCCTCGAAATTAAGATGATCGCACCCTTTTCTAGGCCGAACATAGACAAGGGTCAATCACTAGTCAATTTCCTCAACATCCTAGTACTTGGTCATCAGCTGGTCAACTTCTTAGGACTTTTACCTATGCTAGCTACCCAGTGTTGGCAACTAGGGATTAGCAAAGAAAACTCTATAATAGACTAGCTCTTAACTTCCAAATCCTATCAAGTCACCCATAACTAATTACCCACAAGCTAAGCACACCAATCCCAAATACCACATATATATATATATATATATGCTCAAGAACAACAACCCATCACATATATTCTAAGTATATCATCTATATATATATACCTCTTAGTCCTAGGTGAAACTACAACTATGCTCAAGGGCAGGCTCTGGTTACTGGGTGCCTTACTGGAAGGGTAAAGGAAAACAATAAATAATCATCAAGGTTGTATGGCATACTAACATCCTATACGTAACTGGTTGGTATCATAATAACAGGGAATTATCTGCAATGGGTTACTATTCTAGCACCAATGCTAACTATCACCTCTAGGGTACAGACACTCTACAAGTCACCATATCTATATACTATGAAGGAACTACCTATGAACAAGTTCTACAATCTAAATATCCCTACTCCTAAGTCATTTATAACAACAAAAAGGGTATAATGTTTTAAACCTTCTCAAGATACAATCTGCTAATCATATGCGTCTGTCCAAAATTATGCTGTCCAGAGTCTTCATCATTCTAGTGAGCAAGGCTACGATAATCACAGAGTCCTTGACTAAGGTACGTGCCTCTAGGTTCATGGTATTTAAAATTTTTGTATAGTCGCATGCGACGGCGAAAACCTTAAATTCCCATACCCAAAAAATACATCTGAAATCTGACTATATGTCCTCACTATGCCAACTAACACAACTATCGAAGATCCTAGATCCCATAATTTAGGTGACCTAGCCCATACGATTCTGAAGAAAAACATCATAACAAAAGAACAACATGACAAACTTAATAAATCAGCAAGGAACATATGGAATCGGATTTCAAGGTAGTTATAAAAGACAATTCCAGGAATAGAATTGAGAAGAACGAAACTTGTAGCAAGATCTCCAATGGTCTGTGCATTCTTGACTGTCCTGACGATAGCTCGTCCTGCTGGTTTCCCCTGGTCTGCTGCTGATGCTGCATGAATCACCGCTGCTGAGAGAAATCAGAAATGACGGGAGAAAATCTCTGTACAGATAGAGGTGCACCTCCAATGTAGCAGATACGCCAACCTGAGTCGGCACAACAGGAGCTGCGGTCTCGAGGCCCTGATGAACAGGACGAGAGGTGGCCAGCCTCTCGATAGTATTCCCTGAACCGAAGTGATGAGATCCTGTCTTCATAACCATCATGAAAACAGATCAAAACAAGGAGCAATTTCTGAGAATGAAGCAAAAATTCAAAGGAGGACAGTTTATATTCAAGGGAAGTCAATAAGCAACAATTTTAGACAAAGGAATCTGATTAAGAGTTTTTTTCTAATGTAATTGAGTACCTCTAAAAATAATCCCAATCCTATTGCAGGCTGTAGTGATACTCTAGTTCGAATACCACTACATAAACTCGACCTGTATGGGCCACCACTAAAAATGTGTCAATAGGAAGTTAACATTCACATATATGAGTTCTCATGTATCTCTTATTTAGTAAAACAAAACTAAATTCCAGTTTTATTCCTAACAAGGCTACATATATTACATCTATTATTACATTACATTCATGCTTGTATTTATTCGTCATTCATTTATTCTCTTGTACCACTATATGCACCATACATTACATACTATGAAACCTACATATTCATTACAAGCCATACTTATACATGCTTACATTAGATAGGATACTTACACCTCATACATCATTTATTTAAATATTTACTCTTGCTTGCATTCTTTATTTAATTACATAATGTATATACATTAACATGGGTTAAAATCAAATAGAACATTATATTACACACAAGGGTGCACAAAATGCATATGTCGAATAGTAACTCCTACTAATAATCAATACTATATCATCTCAGCATGAATTAAAATCTAGGATTAAAGTATGTTATAGATCTATGTGTTAGCTTTCCGAAACTTCAAACGGATCGCGTTTTCGTTTTCGGAAACTCCCGAAATCGCGAAAACACCGAGAACGCGTTTGTCTTTCGTACAGCTGACACTCAAATAATTCTCCAGAAAGTTACAGAAAGAATTAGGCCTAATAATACATGTTTTTGGAAAGCTAACTTCAATACGCTTCTTTTAAAAAAACGGAAGATTAAACCGAGCTTTGAGCTAGAAGTTATGACATTTCTAAGTTATGGCTGAAATTAAAAACGTGGATAAAAATCATGACGGATTTGGGTAGTTTGAGACAAAAGAACACAAGTACATAACATAATATATCAAGAACTCACTCTCTACACTAATATATATATATGAGACACTATAGAACACATCTCCAATACAAAAATATGAGATTAAACATGTAATAATTCATTCATACATAACAACAACACATAGTGTGTCCAAATTTGGGATTTTTCCACATGGACACAACCACAACACAAAGGACACTCCTATGACCTCCAAATAGATATGAAATGGATACAAATGGAGATGCAACCATGGGGTTCATTCTTATGGGTTCAAAATAGACCTATATGTATGAGGAAATGAAAAGGAGAAGGGATTTATACCTCCCGGTAGATCGAATCGAAGAGAAGCCTTCCCGGAGCGACACCGACACGTAGAGATTCCAAAAGGACACGAACGAGCTCCAAATCCTCCCAAACTTGGGTAGCTTCCTCCTTGGCTAGAACGGAGAAGGAAAGAAGAAGATTTGGTGGCGAAATAGAAGGATTTGGTGGAAAAATTGCTAGGGATTGCTCTCTAGGAATTTGGGGAAGAACAAGAGAGAGAGTGTGGATGAGAATAATGAAATGAACTTGAGCCTATCCTCTCCCAAAGTGGATGGCCATATGGGGCTATTTGTCCTATTATGGTAAGGTCCAAAATGCCCCCACTAACCTATTCTATGAGTATTAGGAAAGGGCTAATTGGTTGGGGCTAAATTAGTCATTCTAAAGTCTCTAATCACACTAACCTTATCCATAATAATTAGTCTAACCTCTAAATAAAATATTTCTATCATGTGGACTAAATTTAATATCATGTGGGCCATGCCTAACTAGTGTATGGGTCCCACTAGAGTCAAACTACCCCCGGGTCCCCGTTTCAAGTCGGATTGAGTTGAAATTCGAACCCGACTCAAATAACCCCAAAACAATATCATAAATAATAAAATGATATCAAAATAATTCAAAGAGGTCAAATGCAAAAATATCCTTAGGCCAAAAATGATATTAAAATATCATAATCACATGGTTAGGCTCTAGGTCAAACAGTCTCTAGGGTTTCACTAGCAAAACGTCAAAACCACAAGTCATGAATTTAAATAGTTTAAAATAATTTAAAAATCACTAAAATCATAATATGAAATAAATATCATTAAATAATAATTATAATTATAAAATTTCAAAATTATTCTTATCTGAAAAACTGGATGTTACACCAAAGGGAGAAGATACTCAAGAACCGAATAATTAGCCTTGTCCGAGTTGCTTGGGGTCATCACTCTTTAGGGGAGTCAACGTGGGAACGTGAGGATGATATCCGATCATGGTATTCGTACCTGTTTGACTCACAAGGTATATCTCTTTCTGCATACCTTGATTGTCTTGACCCCTCATGCTTGTCACCCTATAGATAGAACTACTTGATATCGTAGGCTGTTAATACATATATGTTATCTGCTAGTTAACATTGAAGAATGATTGCTTGCTCAAGTATTCTTGCACCAAGATCAGCTTAGTTTTGATATTCCTATCCTGCTTGGATTTGAAATTTCGAGGACGAAATTTTTCTAAGGAGGGTAGAGATGTCACTTCTCGTTCCCGGAATACGTATTTTTAGACATATACCGCCTTAATATATTTTATTTAATATTTATCATGTATTGTTCTGTAATTAAACCTCTTTAATTTCATATTAATTAATTTTTTGTAATTTTATTTCTGTATTTTATTTCTGTATTTTATTTTCTGCTTTTATACTCTGTTTTAGCTACACTTTGGGTTCGGCTTGTATTGGTGTAGTTAAATATGTTGGTTCTGCATGAACCGAACCAAACCCCCACCTACCACCACCCCTTTCATTTAAAGCCATCCCCTTTCTCTCTCTTCATTACTTCACCACTAATCTTCTTCTTCCTCATAACTCAACCCCCACCTACCAGCCGCCAAGGCAAGTGCCAAACTTGCTTCTTGATGGATCACCATTTTTATTGTTCCATCATCTTTCTTACTTGAGCTTAAGCCTCTTTAGTACTTAGCATTTCCAATTTCCATGGTTCATTTCTTGTAGATCTAAGTTTTATGCATTTTCAGATTTCTTAGGTTTTGATCTAGTAAACCTTGTTATCTTTAAGTTTTGACGGTTCTATGTTGTAGAGGATTTCGTTCTACCCCATTTTGACCTATGAAAGTTCAGATTTGGGCTTGGAATGAAGAATTTAGAGAGCTTAGAAGCTATGGTTTCCATGGTTCTAACCTTAGAAAAATTCGGAGAAGAAGAACAGATCCTGACCGCATGATAGTGCTTGGCCGCATGAGTCTTCATGCGGCAAGTCATCCTGGCCGTATGGGCTTAGTTAGCCGTATGGGCTTTTAGTTAGCCGCATGGGATTTAGTTAGCCGCATGGGCTTAGATAGCCGCATGAGCTTATCTGCCGCATGAGTTTTTAGCTGGCCGCATATGCACTCAGTCCTTTAGCCGCATGAACGCCCATCGAATTTCAACTGCATGGCACTGATCATTTCCAGCCGCATGGAGCTGGACATTTTTCAGCCGCATGGCGCTGATCATTCTCAGCCGTATGGCGCATGAGACGGCGCATGAGACTTCTTAGCCGCATATAGGCTTGTACCTATTTCTGTCGCATAGAATTCCCCCTGGCCGTATGTACGAATGTTTCCCGTAGCCGCATAAGACCCCTTTAATTTCTAGTTGCATAGGACTTTGCGAATTCGGCCGCATGAGACTATTTTGGTTTCGATCGCATGAAATCATCCTTGCCTAGCCGCATGCAACCCATTCATTTCCCAGCCGCATGAATGTTGGCCATAATGTTTTTGGCTGATTCTTTTTTTAAATTGACATTGGTTGAGATTGAGTGACATTTATCACCATTTATTGATTGATTTGGCATTTGTTAACATTAATTATTGTCTTGGCATTAATAAACGAGGATTGTTATCTTAATTTAATAATTGATCATGCGTTCCTAGTTGGGACTAAGAGACTGGCTAGTCGTCTTATTAAGTAGCCGATACCGATACCGCAACTCCGTTCGGGCTTCAGTTAAGGGCTTAACAGCGCCTCGGTAAACAAAAGCCTACATTATAAGGGCCTCGCCACTTGGTAGTTGAGTCGTTTTGTGCCCTCGCTACTTATTTTATTATTAGTAGTCGGGTCCTTTCACCTCGATAGAGAACTTCACACTTTCGGGACTCATAGCTTCGATAGCTGCTAGCCGCTCTTCAGGGCAGAGCTACGACTACGATAGCTGCTCTCATGACCGAGAGGATTGGATACGTACGACAGAACCTTGCGCCTCAAGGCCACTCGCTTCACCTTTGGGCTGAGACACGTTTATATTAATTATGAACTATTGTAATCGACTGGCTGATCTCGAATATCGGCATACAGGCACATGCAGGCTTCAAATTATTTATTTATTTATTTAGTTATTTATTTATCTTATAAAAGGAGCATGTGTACTTTATGGTCAAGGCATGATTATTCCGTGGTTAGTTTTGATTGTTGTATTACGCTATGTAAGACCTACAACCTAACCGCACGGGTATCGTTGTAGAGTTGTGCATATCGTACCCCGTACGAAAGTACTCATTTGAATGACCATGACCCACGGCATGGAATTTCATTCAACGTAGAGACTATTAAGTTAAATAAAATGATGATTGCATTGAGAGAATAGATTCCCAAGTTCTTACATGGCATCCCTCTTGGGACTAGTAGTGCCCGACAGGCCGGTTGGTCCCCACAGATACTGTAAATCTACCATACGGGCAGGGAGCGGTATCTGGTTATATTATTTATGGTATATCGTATATTGATGACGGATGTCCCGCTGGGACTCGTCTAATTCATGATTGCGCAATTGATTGACTGGGTAAACTAGCCTTGCTTGCACATAGTAAGAACTGAGGAATCTTTATTGCATAATTCCAGGATAACTTGGACTCACAATAGCAAGCCGTAGTATTTGCATGGCCGTTTAAGCTGATTTGTTTGTGTACTATACCTACTCTGTTACCGAACTGAGATGATCAGAATGTCAGGACATGACGGGCCAACTTCTGTCCTTGTTTGGTTGGGAGGTTGGTTCGAAGTGTCGTAATGTTATGTGAGTCCTAGTAGATAGCAGAGATCTATTATTATATTCTCTTCTTACTGGTTTATTCCTCATATCGTGCTCCCTTGTGGTACTTGCTATTAGAGGTCTAACCTCTCTGGTTTTGCATGGCCAGATTTAGAGCCGGTCCCCGAGGATCCAGCTTACTTCTACCTCCAAGATGGTCAATACTAGAGGGATGATCGCAGGAGGACTCGAGTGGGTTTCTTACTTCACCACTCGTTTTGTTAAATACCTTATACTTTACCGTTTGGCACCGACATGTTAGTCGGATTGTCTTGTACCTACTTTTGAATAATTGTAATTAAGTCAGGCTGCAGCTGATAACAATTGTGTATACTTACTACATCATCTGACTGTATTTTGTAAAGCCAGATATCAAGAACATTTTGACTGAGCATTTGGGATGCCTTACTACTTTATCTCACATGTTCTTTATCCTGTTTTCTTGTTTGAATGATTGAGACAATAGATGTGAAGGGATCATAGTAAGACTTTTATGAAGTATGCACCCCCTTGTCTTATTAGACAGCATTGATCGTATTATACTGTATTTATCTACCCGTAATACGTAGCTGGCTGAGTCATTCCCCCGCTCTCCAGTATTCTGGTTCTGGGGCGTGACAAACCCCCAGTGTTGTGGATGGTGAATCTTCCATTGTAGCAGATTTCGTCTTAGAACGGGTACCTTGGAAAACTCCGGTGGTGGGCACCCGCGACAGTCTCTTAGTCATAGTGGTTGAAATCTTCGGACTGGAAACATTTGTCTTCTTCCCTCTCCCATCGACGGGGACTTTCTGAGAAGAGTTGCAGGAGACGACGGGAAATGCCTCATCTTCTGAAGATGGTTGTTGCAGTCTTTGAAAGATGGACTGCCGGTCTTTTCGCACCATCGCATTATTGCAGCAGCAGTTGACGATGACTTGGGTACAGTGATATCCGTAGGAGGACTTTTTGCACCCCGATGCATCTTCTCTTTCCTTGCGTTTGTGGAGGATGGCCTCACGCAAGTCAGATGGGTCTGGATCGACCATGTTTGCTCCCTGGATTTTGGGAGACTTTTGCGAACCTCTCTGTCCGTTTGCCACCGGGGGCTGGACTCGAGCGGTTCTGTACAACTTCCCATCTGAGGCCCGCATAAAAGTATGCGGGATGCTCGGATGGTCAGAGGTCGGATCAGCGGATCGAGCCTGCCAAGCTCGTGCTGCCCTAGACTTCTTTGCTCTAGTGCGTAAGGGCACATAGTAGGAAGAGTCTAAGTGATGCTGGAGAGAGTCAGATATATCTTCTTGAGAGCACAAGAGATCAGGACCATAGAAGAGGCGGTCGAAGACAGAGCCACGCGGGGTAGGCGTTATGCGGCTGTCATCAATAATCTTTATGCGGCTGGATGAACTGGCCGCATAGGCTTTCTTCATGCGGCTGGGAGTCTCGTTCGCATGAGTTTTCTTCATGCGGCTGGATGATCTGGCCGCATAGACCTCCTTCATACGGCTGGTAGATTCAGCCGCATGAGCGTCCTACATGCGGTTGGCAGACTTGGCCACATGAGTGTTCGGCTTCTTCTTGGGGTGCGTAGAATTACTTTTTGTTCCTGTAAGTCCAACATCGTAGTGCTTTTCTTTGCTGGACTTGGGGACAGCAGAGTCCTCTACGGCTTGAAGTGGAGCCGTATGAGAGTCGTCTTTGCCGTCTTGGGTAGCAGAGAGTACTCCGACCAGAGCTTGGGGAGGAGCAAATGATTTTGGCCTCCACTCGCAGCGAGCCTTCTTTGTGCGGGTTCGCTTCTGGATCGGGCCAGCGCTTTCCTCAGAGAGCATTTCTTCAAACGCCTGTTGGTCGAAGCGAACGACCATTTTTTGTTGCGTGGAGCCAAGTTTGGCTGCATCCAATTGCGTCACCAACTCCTCAGCCGTGGAGAAGTTTGTCCCCAGCAGAGTCGCCATCGTGTTTGCCATGAAATATAAAAAAGAACAGAACAATTATCGGAGGACTGGACTTTTACTTCATAATACAAACTCGCTTGTACAAAGAAAGCCTAGGGACGTAAACCTAGGTACAGCAATCTAAGTACAATTGTTTATTTTAGATTCTAGCGGGTGACGGTAGAGGCTCGGGAAAGCGACGGCAGCTCTGCCTTACTCCTTGGACGGTCGGGTGCAGCCTTGGCTCTGTAGAAGAACTGCTTGGCGTTGATGAAGAAATGCTCTCTCTTCAGGCTCTTTCTCTGGCTCTCTGGCTCTCTATGTCTCTCTGTGTATCTCTCTCTGTCTTCGTCTGTATTTGCAAGGGAATGGCACCTTGCTATTTATAAGAGTGGGGGGGCTCATTAGGGTTTACAATGATTGCCCATTCTTGAAAGTCGGCGGCTAAGGATCACTGGATCTGGGCCGTTCATCGAGATTTGAGCAATAAATATGATTGCATCAAATCTTTTGTGGGTAGTTAATACTGATTGACATAAATCCTCCTGATTTGTCATGCCAACCTCGAATTTCTCGATACGTGTTATTAATTTGCTTATTTGCAAATGATTTGATTTGATCCTAATATTTTATTAGGATTTGTTGAAGGATTTCAATCAATCTGATGCCACGCGCCCTGCTATCATGCTACGTGTCGTAACCGTAAGCCACAGCAGAAATCTGAGCCGCAGAAAAGTTGTTCCTCATAGGGCCGCATAAGGCTGGCCACGTGTCAAGGCAGCCTGAGAGTGACCCCCTGAACATCTGGACCGCATGGTAATGATTTGAGCCGCATGAGTGTGGATGACCGCTTGATGGGTGCCTTCTTCGTGAACCGCATGAGGATAGTCTTCGTGAGCCGCATGAAGATAGTCTTCGTGAGCCGCATGAAGACAGTCTTAGTGAGCCGCATGGGGCTAGTCTTCATGAGCCGCATGGGGGAGCCTCCGCTTGGGCTAGATAGGATGGTCTCTACTTAAGCCGCATACGACTGTCCATATGTCAAGGCCGCATGATAGTTTCTGAATCTTGGGGAATCGTGTCAGAGATTTTCTTCGCTTCCCTAGAAGTCCGTCATTATGAGGGAGTCATAATGATATCTTTGTGTCAGAACTGTCACCTTGTCAGAGCTGTCAGCCGTCAAGGCATTTAATGTAGTAAAGGACAAAGAGAAGAGCTGTTTGCAGGCTACGTGGCTTCTCTCTGAGCCGCATAGAACTTGTCTGAGCCGCATGGATACTTGAGCCGCATGAACTCTCTGAGCCGCATGGGACTCTCTGGCCGTATGGCTCTTTCTTTATTGTTTTCCATGCTTCTACATATATCATGTTGTTCTTTCAGTTTTATGTATCTTACTCTCTAGCATATCTATATTTTCTAACCTGTTATGATTTGCGTGAGATTTATTGTGCTCGCTCCTGTCCTGATTGGACCTATTAAAAATATTACAGAGGATGAGGACGATGCGCTCTATACCACTTATTATGAGACTATCCTAGAGGATTGCTGTGACTTGGATCTCCAGCAGGATCCATTGGCAGTGGATGACACACCCATAGTCTATAGTAGTAATTTTCTGTTGTACTTATTCTCTAGATTACTGTATTTGAGTTTTGGGATGTTCTGGATTGTCGTGATATCTTAGACACGTAGACTCTCTATCTATTTGTATCTTGTGGATTCATTTCATATCTATCTATCTTATCGTACTCTGCCTTAGTTGTGATTGAGACTATATTTCTGTATTGTCACCTCCACTCAGAGTGTATATACTGTACAGGTACCTTATATTGTTAGACGTTGTGACCTACGACAGCGTTCTACCACCGACACTGTGGCGTAGGCTGGACGTACCTACTTCTCGTGCCCTTACTCTAGGGTGTGGGTCGTGACACATTTTTAGTGGTGGCCCATGCAGGTCGAGAGTCGCATTATTGCGATATCGTAGTAGCACAACGACTTAGTTGTACTGCTACGAGTCTGCGGTAGAATATAGGAAGTAAGGTGTTAAAATGAGAGGATACTCAATCACAGTTAGAAATCCTTGAGAGATTCCTGGGACGACCCTTTAGAATCTTATTTAAACTTCAAATTGAAATCCCTACCCTTGTTTTGTTCACCTTTACTCCTTGATTATTGAACTTGATTTTTGATGGATCGTCGTTGATTTTGATTTTCCTATCGAGATGAATTCTATGGCCTGAATTACGATATTTTCTGATAACATTTGTTGACGGGAATAACAGGGATGGTAAAACGTCTACTTGATTATGGAACCTAAAGTTTATCGCAGCCATATTACCCGACGTGACAGGAACATAGAGACCTGACTTCGGATGTACGTATCTTGGTTATGAGATTTAGAATTTTTTACAGCTATACTAGTCGTCATTGCGAGAAGTCTAGACGACATAATTGTAGAGGTGCATACTCTAGTTATGGAATCTATCGTTTATCGCAACCTTGCTTACTGGCATGGCGAGGACTCTGAGTAACATAATTTTGGACAAACAAATATGATTATCAGATTGTATCTTGAGAAGGTTTTTAAATATATCATCTCTATCGTACCCTTCTCTTGTTATAAAATTGTATTCCATCATCAAATAACTTAAGAGTAGGGATATTTTAGTTTTGTAGAGCTTATTCATATATAGTTCTTTCATAGTGTAATGATATGATGACTTGTAGAGTGTCTGTACCCTAGAGATGATAGTTAGCGTTGGTATTAGAATAGTAACCCATTGTAAATGATTCCTCTGTTATTTATAATACCAACCAATTTTCATATAGGATGTTAGTATGCCTTACAGCCTTGATGATTTATTATTATTTTCCCTTATCCTTTCCAGTAAGGCACCCATGACCAGAGCCTGTCCTTAAGTGTAGTTGTAGTTTCACCTAAGACTGAGAGGTCTTTATATATAGATAGGTTACAGATGATAATGGCATATGGGATAGGGGTTTGGTTGGTATCTATAGGTCGTTGTTGTATAGGGTATTGACATGTTGTTTAGCCTATATTTGGTCCAGTTTTCTATTTTAGTTAAGTTCTCTTTATGTTGAGTTCAGTCATGTTTTATCAACCTTTATAGGCAGTGTGAAGACCCTTTACTAGATACCCTGTTCCCTTGGTTCAGACTTGTACAAGTTGTTCATTGCACTCAACATTTCATTACCTACCATATTGCATCATAGATTTCACTGGACCATTGTTCAAACCCCAATTATTGACTCACCAATATAACCATCAACCCCTTAGCATATTCTACATATCTTGAGGGTTAGTATCATGCATATTAGAGGTCTGTACTCATCCTTACTTTCTGTACATGATGACATACTGCATCTCTTAGCATTTTACTTTACTGATAGCCTTGCAATACCCTTCATTATAACTGTAGTACCTGCCCTACAGTGGAGTTTAAACCTTTTTTGGCATGGTTGTTCAGTCCATTTAGGATAGTTGTATGCATTGGGATATAATGTAGGTTGTTAATAAGAGTTCTCCTTTGATCATTTGTTCTGTCCCTCTTTTATTCTTAGATACAGATGATACCTGTTTAGCCAATCTGTCCAGATACATGTCCAAACCTTTCCTTTCATTGTTGGTTCAGTCTTCCAAAAGCCTCTACCTGGGCATTAGTTCAATTTTCTATATGTATGTGTCCTACATATCATTGTCCTACATATGATTGTTCTGCATCTTCATATGCAACCATGCTACACTACTGTTCTGTCCCAATACACCCTACAGTATCTGACCCTTTCAGGGGAGTGATAGGCATGTGGTAGGGTGTGTGCGTGTTATTAGACTTTGAGTAGAGTTTGAGGTGATGAGAGTTAAATATATATAGCTTGTATATATGTAATGTATTTTGATTTGGTATGTAGCCTGCACTCATTTGTAGTATACTGCCTATTGCATTTCCTGTACACCAGTTTGGTTCACTTCTTTTAGACCACTGTCATGGATGTAGTTTAGTAGGTGTTAAGTCCAGATAGAGAGGAGAGGCCCAGGTTTGATCTAAAGGCATGTTTCAGTCACCATTAAAGTTTTCTTTCACTTTAATTTTACAAGTTGGACCCTATTGTCCTGTCCTTTTTGCCTTATAAATTCAGTCCCCTTAGCATCATTCCCTTTTGCCTACATTGATGTTTCAGATCATTCATCCTTAGCCTAATTTCTAAGCATTTGTTCAGTCCCTTATGAGTTTAGTCTACTTTAACACTTGATGATCAGTTATATATATATATATATATATATATATATATATATATATATATATATATATATATATATGGGTCGTTCTACAATACATCCCCAGGAAAAGGATGTATTGATACATCCGAAATTTGGACCGTTGGATGTTGATCCAATGGTTCGGATTGAATAATAGAGTAGAAACATCATTTAATGCTGATTTAGACTTTTGACCTGTTGGTAACTTGCTTTAGCAGGTCATTCTTCACTTTAATTTTTTCAATGAACACCCTAAATTAACTCATATTTATTCTCTCTTTCGTCCATCCAATTTAATATTTCGTAATTTTTTTTTGGTTACAGGCCGTGGTGGTGGTGGTGTTCGTGGTGGTGGTGGAAAGAGAAACGGAGATGAAGAAGAAAATAAGAATCGGTCTGGATCGCGTCGAACGTCGTCGAGCCCTCCTAGAACAACGAGGAGTATCAGCTGCGCCGAGAAGAATCGGTCCGGTTCGCGTCGGACGTCGTCAAAACCTTCTCGAACAAGAAGAAGTACCAGCGACGCCGCTCTAATTTTACTGTCCATGCCATTGTCAGAAATCTTATTTTTCATCTAATAAGTTAATATTTTGTTCATAAAGCTACATGTCATGGTGGTGGTGGTGAACTGAGGAAACCTGCTTCTGAGGTCGGGCGGATCATCTGCTCACATATTTAAAAAAAATCTGCATTGATCGGATGAAATATTTTTTACTTTTCTAATGATAATATTTTCGAAGAGAATTTTTTTTGGACGGTGAATGGCCATTCTCTTTGCTTTTAACACGGAGAATGGCCATTCTCTTTGCTTTTAACTCGGCGAATGGACGGAGAATGGCCATTCTCTTTGTTTTTAACACGGCGAATGGACGGAGAATGGCCATTCTCTTTGCTTTTAACACGGAGAATGACCATTATCAAGGAGAATGACCATTCTCCGTTCTTTTAACATGGAGAATGGCCATTCTCCGTTCTTTGAAAACGGAGAATGGACACTCTCTGTGCTTTTAACGAAGTATGGTACAGTTAGGACTGGAAATGTTCAAGTATCCCATATTTTTTACCAAATATTTACAGTATTTTTAATATCATTTACCAAAGTATATTCATTTAATATTAAATCATGTTCAAGAAAATCTGAATATCATTTTATCAGGCTTCCACTGTATGGCTGCACAAAATTTCTTGCGAGTGTTTGAATATAATTAACCTACTATCAAAAAAAAATTTTCTTACATTACATTATGCATTACACTGGCATCGACTTCATACTGATGGCATCGAGTACTGATGGCAATAAAAAAGGATGAACAGGCAGGATTACAATTATGCTTCAGCAATAATAAGGGATGAACAGGCAGGATTACAATTTTGCTTCAGCAATAACAAGGGATGAACAGGCACTGGCATCGAATTCATACTGATGGCATCGATGTAATAATTTTTTACAGAAAGCAAACATATTACAATCAAATAAAGTTTTAGTGATCCCAGGAATGCATCCGTAATTAGGCCATTTGTAAACCCTAGGAATGTACCCAGGACTCATGAAATCTGTGATGGACATCTGCAAATCAAAGGAATACACCAAAATATCAATATCATCTATGAAGGCCAACTGCCAATCAAATAAACGTTTCAACCAAAAAATCATAATCAAATTAAGTATACTTCATTCCAAGTCCAATAAACTGCATAATTCACGTTACAGTAATCTGCCCAATCCACGTTAGTAATTCAACATAGAACCTGCATAATTCACAATACAATAATCCAAATAAATATCAGACATACTCTAAATTCAAGACCATATTATATTTTCCAAACAAATTACGAACTATGCACTTAGTACAAGCAAAAAGTTTAGTCTTACAATATTTCAAACACAAAATTTAGTTTGACCGCCATGACCAACAAATATTCAGAACCATACTACAAGTCAAATATTACTTCCAAATTGAAATAAAAGATTCAAAACTCAAAAGATGAATCTTCATAGCCATCTCCATCTTCTTCTTGTTTCTTTTTTTTCTTCTTCTTCTTCTTCTTTCTCAAAATATCCTTCACCTACACCTTGAGGGATGGATTAAGAAAAATTATAGTCAGTATGGACTCACTGTATATGTAGAAATGACATCCAGAAACATAAATAGAAGTATCAAAGTGATGGCTAGCATTAAAGTGTCAATGTGCACAGTTTGTATTTTTACATAAGAGTTTGGGCTAGCCCCATTTACCTTCTTTACGAGGGAAGGAAAATCTTATTCTTGGTCAGCAAATTCAACCTCTATCTGGTTATTCTTATCCAGAATCAATTTCTGGTTGTCGGATATAGTCTTCATCTCTTTGAAGACATTCTCAAAGTTTGCAGCAACAAAATTGTATAGATCATCAACCTTGTCCTTAGTATTTTTGATTCCATAAGTTGATGGTTTTCCAGATGTTGATGGTTTGCTTGCAGCTGCTGCCCATTTTCCAAACATTCGAGTGAAGGTTAGTTTTCTCATGGGACCTTTGTTTTTAATATAAACATCTCCTGCTAAGCTTGGGACAGAATGTTTACTAGCCATCGAGCATACAAATCCTCCGAAAGGGAGAGCTGTCCTTGCAGTTGGTTTTCCCACGAGATACATCATTCTACTGAACATGTAGGAACCTATATCCATCCTTTTTTTCTTCCCCATATAATAAAGAAATTTTACTCTCTCGGGATGGATGGAAAACTCATGTCCAGTAGGGTTGAGTGTTTGAGATACGTAGGCATGCAATAATTTATACAAAGTTTTTAATTGATCTTTGTATACATTTTGAGGGGTCTTGGCACCCATTGATACACCTGTAATCTCATGAATTGCATCCGTCATGGAAACAATATCAATATCTTTCATATCAAACTCAGGAACTAGATCAAATCCATAAAATTCGTTGATGACAACAGCATTTACCCTAATCAGTTTCCCTCTCAGGAACACCAGTTGTTGATCCTCTTCTTTTTCTTTAATTTCAGCCGAAAGATTTGAGTAAAATTCTCTTACTATTGTTTGGGAGATTTTCTCAAGACAGAATTTGTTCAGTTTTTCCAATTGATAGAATTTCAATATATCCAGGAAAGCTTCATCTTTGACATCATCCATCTTAATTGATCTTTCAGGCATAACAGCCTTTTTTCTTGAAATATTTAATGTAAATCTTCTTAGATTTAGAGTCATTAAATTTTTTTACCTCCTCTCCATCCTGGGACTTATTTGATGATTGCTCTTCCTCTTCATTTTTCTCTTCTGATGAGGATTCAAAATTTTCAGAGTACGCTGATGACTCTGTATCCGTTGCCACCTTAGCCTTCGCTTGAGTACGCCTTCGATCTTCATAAGTTGAGTCTTCCGACGACTCTGTATCGAAGATAAATTTTTCGGTCTTTGTCGAGCAATGAGTTTTTTAGCCTTTTTTGCAGGTGGCTTGGCTGCCGCTTTCATCGTCGTTGCCGCCGCCGCTGCTTCCGCCGCTGCCCTTTCGGCCTCTGCCCTAGCGACCATAATCTTGGATTTTGCCGCCCTTGCAACTTCTGCCCTTCGGGCCTGTATCGCATCCCTTTGTGGATTCTTCCCCTTCGGCGACGGTCGTTGTTTCTTCGGCGGCATTTTGAAAAGAATTGGGTTTGGGAGAAGAAAGAGGGTTTGAGAGAAGAAGAGGAAAAATTCGACCGTCTTATATGACCTTGGGAAGTGGAAAAAATTAGAATAGTTTTGAGTCTTAAATTAAATTTATTACTATTATTACTAGTATAAGGCGGTCGAATTTATTACTATTAAATTTAAAAAACTACTTTCTAAAATTAAATTTATTACTATTATTACTAGTATATATCCATGTGAAATCACTACATAAACCTTTGGGATTTTGAGACCCTAATTTTAAAAACTACTTTCCAAAATTAAATATATTACTATTATTACTAGTATATATCCATGTGTTTCGTATAAATTATTAAAAAATTTGACAGAAAAAACGTGGTGGAAACATGTTTAATTAAAAAAATTTGACAACATATTTAAGAATGTGAAGTTTAATCTCAATATTTTCATTTTTCGAATATTTGATTAAATTTTTGAACGTTTGACGACTTGGTAAGAAGACTATGTACTTGAAAAGAGTAAAATTGAAACACTCAAAGTTGTCCACTATTTTACTTTGTAATCATATTTAAGATGGATTTGATGGCAAGATTGACGCTGGCAGCATAATCAATTCTATGATGTAACAAGTCATTGATGGGGATATCGTCGCTGATATATGGATTTGACGTAACAAGATTTGTCAATTGAAAAATAGATAAAATAGTTAGTCGCTTGTAGTCGAAACCAAATTGAGTTAACAAAATATTATATTGCATTAAATTCCAGCTTCGTTGCCGGAACATTCTCCGGCGAAGTATACAAGAGGAGGACAAAAAATTGTAAAAAACGAAAAAAAAACAGAAAAATAAGAGGTCTACCCCTCACTGGCCTCGCGGAGGATGTCCGCAAAGTCCTGCAGGGTGCGAACACCCGTCCTATGGCACAGGCAGCGAAATACTTCCCTCTTCTCCAGAGAATCCCGTTCCTCCGGAGTGATCGGCAACAGGTCAAAGTTGGGCGCCAGATGAAGAGGTCGAGCGATGACCTCCAGTGACAACCCGCAGGAGGTCAGGAAGTCCGCAGCCGCTGCCATCCAGTCATGGGCCGGAGGCGGCCCAGAGGGTGCTCCATGCGGAGAGGCTCGGCGACGATTGGAAGAAGACTCTGGCAATGGTTTCCAACCAGATGATCTTTTTGGAGCCATGTTAAATGTGCAACCTACTCATCTGAATGGGGACCCCTATGTATATATATACACGTTCCTAACCGACTTCTTATTCCTTATTGGAAGTTGGGGATATTCAATTTCTTATTCCTTATTGGAAGTTGGAGATATTTCTTATTCCAAGCTTAGTTGGTTGTACTGTTTGGCTTTTACATGGAAGGCCTAGGTTCGAGTCTGGTGTTTGGGTTCTGTAGAATTTTTCTATTGTTAACATTTTTTGGGTGCTATTATATGCTTTTAACTTAGTATGGAACAATTTTTGGGACTGTTAATGGCCATTCTCCGTTCCTCTAACACAGAGAATGGTACATTTAGGACGGAGAATGGTACATTTAGGACGGAGAATGGTAAATATAGGACGAAGAATGATACATGTAGGACGGAGAATGGTACATATAGGACAGAGAATGGTACATTTAGGACGGAGAATGTTACATTTAGGACGGAGAATGATACATGTAGGACGGAGAATGGTACATATAGGACGGAGAATGGTACATTTAGGACGGAGAATGGTACATTTGAGACTGTTCTGTAGGGTTGTAAATTTTAAATAGTTTGGCTGTTTAGTTTTGTTTTGAATCTATATAAATTGGTTTTGAAGGCTGGTGAAGATGAATAGTTTGGCTGTTTGGCTGTATAAATAGATTTTAAAGGGTTGTGAAAAACAAACCAATATTTTCGTATCGATCACCATTAATTATGGTGAATGGCACTGATACCACTAATATGAGTTGAATTTGCACCGCCAGAATTCATCTTGAAGAAGATAAAATCTGTGTTAGAAAATGTCAAAATCTCTTGGATATGATTACACTGAGATGTTGTATTAATGGTAAAATCTGTGTTGGAAAATGTCAAAATCTCAGAAGTGAGCCGTCTTAGGCGTCATTATATCACAGTCCATTTTATTTATAAAAAAATTAATCATGTAAAAAATTATTGACAAAAGTAAAATTTTGTCAAAATGGAGAATCAAACTCAGAAAAAATATCTTGCATGCAAGTTTTATTTTTTCATATAACATTATGTTCCAATGGTAATAAATTTTATTTTTCATTACCATTTTCTAAAGGTTATTAGTCTCAATAGAAAATAAAAATTAAAAAAATTGTACTTCGAATCTCTTGACATATAAATAGTCACCTAAAAAAGACGAAAAGATGACAACCGACTTTATAATATTCTAATTAAAATACTTACAAAGTACGTATATGTAGACTAGTGAAAAATATAAAAAAAAAAATGCATGCATGCATGCTAATGTTTTCACCATTCACCCCAGGAATGATTGATGATATCTAAATCATTACACATCTCATATCCAGGTTCACCTGGGACTGGGATTACATCATCAAAGGGTCGTTTAAACGTCTGTATTAAATAACAAATTTTCCAGAGGTCGTCGTCGAAGTGCACGTTGAAGCACCCACGTATGTCGAGCACGCGAAGATCCTTGCAGTTGCATATGATAGATCACAGCGTGTCTCCATTGAACATGTCGAATCCCATATGTAGGTACTCGAGACGCGGCATCGAATCAGCCATGGCCTTTCCCTCCGTCTCGTTATGCGTGTCCAGTACGAATCTGTTCCTGAGCATGAAATCTGGAGGGGACATGTTCCTCCTCAGCTTGACCAGATGATGGCAATACTTTCCGATGAAAAATATTCCAGTCGACGTGATATAGAGGCAGTAGCTAATGTCGAGTTCTTCCAGCACCAGAAGAAACTCCAAGTGTCTCACGAAAGTTTCATGACTCACGTCGCACTTCGGAATGCGCAGCACCCTTAGAAATTTCCTACTGTATTATAAAAATGGGAAAACATCAATAGAAATTAACAAAAGTATACGTAAAATTTTGTAATAGAAAAAATAAAGTATTAGAATAAGACCAAATAAAATTTTGCACTGGCCTTAAACATGCAAAACAGAAGGCTGCTTCGTCGAGCTTATACGCAGAGAAGGACCCTAGATATCCCCCACTGCGAGCCACGAGCTTCTTTACGGTTAAACTAATCTCAGCGTCTTGCTGGGTCCTCCGGCACCACTGTACCAAGTCGACGTTAGACCAATAGTCTAAGGGACCGTTGAGCGCCTTCCACCACGAACGGCAAACTGGGGCCACGTTGCACATTACCTCGTCCACCGGCATCCCCGACAGTACCAGTATCATCGAGAGAATCTCAGTAGGGATGACGGCCCATCCGCTGCAGTTGATCTTGCTCTTGCTCCTCTCCATTGCGACTGTTCTTCTTCTTCTTTCCTTTGTTTCTCTCTAGTCGGATGGGTTCTCTTCTTTGGAAAAGGCTATTTAACCCCTCGTTTCGGGGGTGTAACCCGCTCGTAGAGGGGTGTGACCGAATAAGGCACGAATATATTGGGAAATAATGGTAATGTCATTGTATTAATATTAGCAATTAATCGTTTGGGCTCCCAACATATTTGGGTGATGCCATCTCCCATTATGTGGCATCTGACATGGCAGATGACATAACAGTTGACATGGCAAATTTTAACCCCAAAAATTAATTACCCAAATTTTTTTAATGTTAATGTTAATGTTAATGTTAATATTAATGTTAATGTCAATATTAATATTAATATTAATGTTAATGTTAATGCTAATGCTAATATTAATATTAATATTAATATTAATATTAATGTTAATGTTAATATTAATTAATGTTAATGTTAATATTAATTAATGTTAATTTAATATTAAATTATTTATTTACTATTAATGTTAATTTTAATATTAATTTTATTGTTAAATTTTGCCATGTCAGCTATCATGTTAGCAACCATGTCATATGCCACATAATGGAAGATGGTATCACCCAAATTTTTTGGGAGCCAAATAGCATTTTCGTAATATTAGTTTCAATTATATTGTAAATTTTAAATTAACAGAAAAGCCAATGTAGATTTAATATTAATGCTACTGTTAAATTTTCCCGATCATACCTCGATACTTACGATTGTCGACTGAGATACCATCTTCATCATTATCAAATTTTTACCCGAATCATCGTCCTCGCTGGGGCGTGATGCCACAAGAGCCTGGAGTTGCGCTCGTGCAAGGTAAGATAACAGATTCACAATAGTGTTTATAGCTCAAATTGATAACATAAGCAGTGGAAGGAAAACATAGTATACAACAAGAATCCTTTTTATTGATAATGAACTGAAGGTTACAACGGCTCTGAATAGCCCAACTTAACATGCCAATTGGCTACAACACTCATGATCTCTCTAACTCACAAAGGATTACATTGTTCCATACATTATGCCTCTTTATAGCCAACAAGTAATCTTCGGCTGAACATCTCCATGTCGCAAGTCCGAACGCCAATGCGGTAGCTCCTCATGAACGCTAAGGACTCCATGCCTCGGCACGTCCAAGCCGAGCCCCGCCTCGAGCCGAACATATCCTGAACTTGTCCACTACCGTATCCCTATGGCAGATACAGTTAGACATAATCTTAACATAAATATAGTAATCGTGCTCATCTCTGTCCCATTTTGCCTAGCCTGTAAGGTTAGAACTTTACATAAGAAATCATATCATTTCACTCAACCAACCAACCGTAAACTTAAACATATGCATAAGGGTGGCAGGCCCTGCGCCTGCACCCAGCGCTAATCTCAGCCCACCGGCCCTATCTATATGAAGGTTACGGTGTTTCGCACCGTAATGCATCTTTGGCATCCTTATGTGTAAGCCTATGATCGCTTCGATACGGGTTGCTAGCCAAATATCCGAAGGATCCCAAACTTACTGATATCATAGCTTATCACAAAACTGGACGGTCACAACCCGTCCTAATGATGTGCACCATAAATACCATACATAATTCCCTCCTTTGAACTACTCGGTTGATTTGGCCTACCGCGCCCATGCCATACTCCGTTGCAAGGCGACGATTTGGTTTTGCGGACACTTTCTTGAATAAGGCAAAATGTCGACCTCTTATCGTCCAGCATAAAAGCATAGTTTGCACACCAGATCAACTAAAATTAGCACTTGCTCAAACGGGACTTATCCTTTGCATCGATTCGATTCATATATTCCAATCGACTCAAAGCTTACCTTTGGCCAACGTAACTCTTGCATCTTTGTCCCCAAACAGAATGGAAATGTTGTAGCACAAACTCGGCACATGGTGCAGTGTTTCCATCGCCCAAGTTATACTTTATATGACGAGCTTTAAGATTGTTGTAGTGCCCCGTCCTTACATCGACCCCGGTTTTTGTCCACGGGGTACGCGAGAAAGGAACAATGTCGCTACCGATTCGGTTGGGACCAATAGGTCGGAATCGGCCGGTTCGATCGAACGAAAACGGTTGAATTAAGATCCATTCCACGTTATGGAACGGCTTCTCTGGAACCAAGTCCCATATTCAGCGGGTTGCAAGTGATCGCGTAGGCGACGTCAGCGCAGCCACCCATGTCGCTCGCTTGCAGCAAGTCTAAGGCGAGTGGCTGACCTCCTTCGCCTCATCCCTCTTTGACGTCACTGGCATCACAAGCCATCCTGGACATATAGCTTTGTTAATCGGGGTCCTATCAACGCAAGTAGCTAGCTCCGTTGCAAGTCCCCGCTTGACCTGTGCTGAAACCTTATGCACGACTATACCATGTTTCCTCCTAGACCGAAAGGGTCCCGTGGCCCCGGGTTACCGCTCGAGGAAACTACTGCCTTGTCGACAAGTTTTCCAAAACCGTGCGAAGACATATTTTCCTTTTAGTTATTAAGACATAGCCTACATTCTCCTTGAAAACTCAATCATTTTTTCGTGTTCGTGCCCTTGCATTTATCCTTTCATTCGCAACAACATTATCGATTTACCTAGAAAGGGGGTCGAGAAGAGAAGGGTCATCCACTCACCTTGAGTTTACTTCAGGCGAGAGAATGGACCTTAATTCAACCGTTCCCGTTCGATCGAGTCGATCGATCCCGACCTATCGGTCCCGACCGAATCGATAGCGACAGTGTTCCTTTCTTGCGCATCCCGTGGACGAAGTACCGGGCACGATGTAGGGACGGGGTACTACAGCTATAGACTAAGATGTCGTCTATGAACACTATCACGAATTGATCCAAATAGTGCATGAAGATACGATTCATGTGGTCCATGAATACGGCTGGCACATTGGTCGCTCCAAATGGCATAACAAGGAACTCTCATTATCCATACCTCGATCTGAATGATGTCTTCAGGATGACTTGCTCTCTGACTCTGATCTGATGGTACTCTCATGACCGCAAGTCAATATTCGAGAATACAGCCGCTCCCTAGAGCTAATCAAATAAGTCATCAATGTACGATAATCAACACATAATCTTGACGTACCATCCTTCTTCTTCACAAGAAGCATCGGTGCTCCCCAAGGCGATCCACTAGCACGAATGAATCCCTTGGTTCTGAGTTCTTCAATCATCTTGTACAAGATTTCCAACTTTGAAGGTGCCATCCTGCAGACTCTCTCCGATACTGGTGTCGTCCCTGGAATCAAGTCGATGGTGAAAACTTTGCCTCACCGAAAAATGAAAACTCTGCCTCACCGAAAATACCAAAAATAATCATGCTAATATGGCAGTCTATTCTTGTGTATTGCTCCTTCAACCAATCCATTCCTAGGCCAAGGGACCGATTCGGCCCGCCCCAAAAGGGTCACCGTCTAACCCAGCTATAGTCCGTGATGGCTTGACATTGCCAGTGGCCTTCACACCCTTTCACTGCTTAAAAAATGCACGTGACACTGGACGGTGCTTGCTATACTTCGATAGCCCAACAAAACTCTTTTCTAATGTGTTCGTGCAACGACTTGACAAGCAAGGGCTACGTCAAGCCTTGCATCGAGGGAACATGCTGTGCACGCGTTCGACTTGAACAATCAAGTTCTTTCGGTGCATAGATTTAAGCAAGAAGCAGTGAAATACGACTTAAACTACCGGACAAGCGAATGTTAATATTAATTGTAGTTCCAATTACATTTTAAATTAAAAAAATGTAATTTTAACTTTAACTAGTTTGAAGTAAATGTTAAATCAAAAACTATTTTAAATTTTAGTATTAATATTAGTTTCAATAATATTGTAAATTTTAAATTAACAGGAATGCCACGGTATTAGAAACCTAGCTAGCTGATGTCACGTTGCTCGGGCTCGGTTAGTGTTCATCTAAACTCGTACGTGCGAACTAGTTATTAGTAATAAAAACCAAAAATTGAATTTTAAGTTTAAAATCTAGTCGAGCTCGATCCTTTCTCTTTATCCCATCTCCCACACTCTCTCTTTCTCTCTATCTCTCTTGGGTTCTCTCTCACAGGTTGTGTTCTTTACACAACAGATCCCATAGCATTAAATGCTGCTGTATGCGTTATCCTACACAATTTAATAATAAACACTGATACCATATCATTAGAAGAGTAAAAGTTGCCTTGGAAGTTGTAAAAAATTACTTTGTTTTGTCTTCTCAATTTAATAATAAACACAACACATAACAAGACAATAGGGTTGCATAGCATTAAATGTTGTTGCATGCGTTATCCTACAGAAGAGGGCTACGTGAAGAATGTCATTGCATGCTTCCTCATGCGTTGTTAGCTACACAATTTAATAATACATGTACCCAGAAGATGAGAAAGTTGTGTTGTTGGAAGTTGTTTTCTTAAAATTATGCTTGCTCCTAGAATCACTCAAGATTTTCATAAGCCATCAAAAGAGGGCCACGTGGTGGAGGTACAAGGAAGACGAAAAGGTTGTGTTATTGCCTTGCTGGAAGTTGTTTCTTTCTGAATAATACTTTTTGTACCTCCAAATTGTACTTTCAAACTGTCCATCCTTACGTGGCAGCTGACGTGATATGTTGATCTGGCAGCCGACGTGGAAATTTTTTTAAAAATAAAAATTAACATAGTTAATGTTAACATTAACATTAATATTAAAATTAATATTATCGTTAACATTAACAATAATATTAATATTAACATTAACATTAACATTAATACTAGCATAAATTAATATTAACATTAAATTAACATT
This sequence comes from Iris pallida, assembly GCA_029216955.1. Classification (NCBI taxonomy): domain Eukaryota; kingdom Viridiplantae; phylum Streptophyta; class Magnoliopsida; order Asparagales; family Iridaceae; genus Iris; species Iris pallida. The sequence continues at coordinate 2,554,839 of JANAVB010014596.1, read as the reverse complement.
GATATTAACGTTAAATTATTATGGAAAAAATTGGGTAGTTAACTTTTTGGATTAAAATTTGCCATGTCATCAGTCATGTCAGATGACACACACTATTATTTAACATGCCACATCAGATGGGAGGGCTATATATTAGAGGGACAATTTGGAGGTACGAATAGCATTACTCTTTCTTCTTATATTGTTTCTTGTCCTTCGTTTCTTCTGCTGGTTTCTAACACACACTATTTTCTTCAACATCGACGTCACATGGAGAAACTGATCGTCGTGAGGAAGATTTAGTCGATGAAGAAAGCTTCCTTTCAAGGGGAGTGTCAGATGATTTGGACGATGAGCAAAGTTTGGAAGCTGTTAACTTAGGAGATAGTAAAGAACAAGATGAAGAAAACACCGGAAGAATGCATCACAACGATGACGACGACATCAACGCAAACAACAAAATGTTATTTCGCATCACCCTTTCTAATGGATTTAAGAAATGTATTATATTTTTACATTTATTTCTCATATTTATTTTGTTTTATTCTGTTCTTAGGGACGACGGTGAATCTCCATTGGATTTCGATGCAGCGACGATGAAAAAATATTGCAGTCTGCCAACATTAATAAAGATCCAAAACAACACTTAGAAGAAGATATTATTGGCCTACAGTTCAACTCTATTGAAGAAGCAGAGACATTCTATCGGATATATTCAAAAGCATATGGTTTCAGTATTAGAAAGAACGAGGTAAAGAAAAACAAGTCTGGGATGGTGATGGTCCGTAGTTGGTGTTGTTCGAATGTGGGATTCAGACACAAGAAATACAAGGAAGCTCCTAACAGGGTTCGTGAGCCAAGAAGTGAAAGCAGAAGTGGTTGTAAAGCAATTTTCCGTATTGGGTACAACGATTCTACAAAGATGTAGGTCGTCAAAAAATTTTATGTACTTCACAACCATAGCTTGGCGAATGATTATGAATCAGTTTTTTTAAGATCCCATCGTAAGATATCACCCGCAGAGTTGGAAGAAGTTAAGATTATGAAGCAATCAGGGATGGGGACTGGAGCGATATGGAATTTAATTGTCCACAGGAAAGGTGGCTGGGATAAGGTTGGATGGACGAAAAAGGATTTATACAACGCTCTAGCTCAAGATAGTAGAGCACTAGACGATGTTGATGCTACGATAACACTTATATTTCTTCAATCTAAGGAGGATATTGACCCAGATTTCTTCTACGCGTACAAGGTAGACGAAGATTCCAGATTGACCCATCTCTTTTGGGCTGACGGTGCATGTCGATTCGATTACGAATTATTTGGAGATTCACTAGCATTTGACTCTACATATAAAATAAATAGAAGTCAAATACCGTTGGTGGTTCTAGTGGGTACAAATAATCATGCAATGACTTGTGTGTTTGGATTTGCAATGATCCATAATGAGACTGCAGAGACATATTCTTGGGTTCTAGAAAAATTCCAAGAGTGTATGAATGGAAAATTACCAGTGATAGTTCTCACAGATGGTTATAGATCCATGAATAAAGTAATTGAGGATTTAATGTCCAGCGTAGTTCATCGAACGTGCTCATGGCATATCCTAAACAATGCTGTCAAACATGTACACCGAGAGCGTTTTCACAATAAATTGAGTCTTCTGATTAAAAGGTACATCGCACACTTGCTACTTTACTTTAAAGTATGTTGTTGTTACAATATTACAACTTTAGTTACTGTCCATGTTTTCTAAACAGGTACTATTCAGTCAAAGAATTTAAAAACCGTTGGCAGCAGATGCTAACGGATTATAATGTAGAGAACAATGAATGGACCACTGCATTGTACAGAACGAGGCAGCGATGGGCGGACATATTCCTACGTGGAAATTATTTTGGCGGTTCTACTGCAACAAATAGATGTGAATCTATGAATGCATTTCTGAAAAGATTTTTGAATGAGAAGCTGCCACTATGGAAGGCCCTTCAAAATTGTGACTACGGTTTGGCGGCCTTATGTTACGGCCAGATGAGTAAGCATGTCACTGATAAACTCTCAACACCAGTTGTGAGTCAAACTAGCATGGCCGTAATAGAAGATAAATTTGCCGCAATTTACACTAAAACGGTGTTTATAGAGGTAAGGAAGGAAATCACACATTCTGATGCATACACTGTTTTCCATCATCACATCATAAGAGAGGCAGAAGTTTGCACTATCCAAAAGTATATGTCGCCAAACAGTGTCAACCGGAAGGTTATATTTGATCCGGCCGACAACATCATAAATTGTGAATGCTTGTGGATGGAGACCAAGGGAATTCCTTGTAGGCATATTTTTTTCAACAATGAAGAGATTGCAAATTGGAGATATTCCAAAGAACATGATAAAATCTCGTTGGCTCAAGGATTGTAAAGAGAGTTATCTCTCCGGACCTGGCACAGAAAGAATATTCATCCATCCAAACAGTGTTGAGAGCAGAAGGTATGGTGGTATTAATGAACAAGTTAATATGTTTACATACTATTGTAAAAAATCAAGCAAAATTCAAGAGAGGGGAACAGAGTTGATGTTGTCTGTTCTGATGGAGTTGAAAGAAATGGTTACCGATATTGGTGAAGAAGAACAAATGGTAGCTGATGCAGTTCATGGAGTGCATGAAGCTTTAAAAGGGCCAAATCCGATAGCAACAAAAGGAAGGCCTTCTCAAGGAAAATCAAGCCAGCCTACAATAAGTCAGACTATCCCGAAGCCTAGAACTTGTAGAGTTTGTAAAAAATTGGGTCACGATTTTCGTAATTGTAAAGTACGAAAGCGAAATAGCGACAAAGAGCAAATGGAATCAAATGAAACATCGTTGACTTAAGACAATGTCTTTCCTATGTGGCTAGATGTCATTCACACAAGACAATTAGATAAAAAAATATGTTCTCCAATGCAAAAGTTTGACAAGACAATTAGATAAAAATGCATTTATTCAACTTCCAAGACAACTTTTTCACTTCATCTTTTTTATATGTATACAAGTCATTTTGAAGGGGAAGATGCTCACATTCTAAATTGTTTTAATACTCAATCGTTTTAATACTGGGAACGGCATTCTTCGTGTAATTCAAAACGGAGAATAGCATTCTCCGTTTCAAATGACACAGAAAATATCATTCTCCGTTTAAATTATAACGGAGAATAAACATTCTAATGTGTTTTTAACACTGGGAATGTTATTCTCCGTTTCAAGTTTGACAGAGAATGCCATTCTCCATTCCAAATTAAACGATGAATAGAATCCTCAATCGTTTTAACACTAGAATGCTATTCTCCGTGTAATTGAAAATGGAGAATGCTATTCTCCATTTAATAAAACACGGAGAATAGCATTTTCTTTCGTTTTAACTCTTGTAATGCCATACTCCGTTTAAATGTCACAAAAAATGCGGTGGAAACATGATTAATTAATAAAATTTGACAACATATTTAAGAATGTGAAGTTTCTAATCTCAATATTTCTATTTTTCGAATATTTGATTAAATTTTTGAACGTTTTTTTTTTGCAATGAGCCGTTCTATACTCGAAAAATTGAGAAGGGACAGATTCATTTGTATTAATTTTTGAATATTTGATTAATATTTGAGTAAAATTAAAACCCTCAGAGTTGGCAGAATTCGAAGGGACAGATTCATTGGTATTAATGGCATATAAATGGCAGTAGTTGGGAGAGTTTGTTCTCGTCTTACTTAGCTTTACTTGAGAAGGGGCAGATGCATAGGTATTGATGTAAATTAATTGAATTGAATTCGAAGTGGCTGCCACTTGGCGCATGAGTCCGAGTTGTTCCTTGCCTATAAATGGCAGTAGTTAGGAAGAGTTTGTTCTCGTCTCACTTAGCTTTTCTTGTGGAGATGGACTCTACCGATCCCCCGCCTTGGCAAGACTCTTTTCTCTTGGTTGTCGATCTTCTCGTTCGAAGAAGCTTTGGTGGTGAAGTCCTTCAGAAGACTGAGATGTGCCTAGTGGACTGTCCGTGTTCGTGCACTTTATTGACTGTGTGCCATAATATTGGTTTCTGGAAGAGCCCCAGGGTTTGAGTTGATTGCCAACCCATACTCTGTCGAAGAGCCCGCACGTCGATTCGCTCGGACTATGCATGGTGTTCCTTTGCCGCAAGGAGTTCCTTTGTTCAAGGTGTTCCATTGCTCCGACGATGCACGACGAAGTGAATTCCTTTGCAGGTACTTTTCCTCAAGGAATTCCTTTACAAGATCCTTTGCTCTCAAGGAATTCCTTGGCACTAAAGGAGTTCCTTTGACTCCTTGATTGCATTCCAGTTTTTGTAATGCTGGAAGAGCCACAGGAACTCCTTTGCCTCAGTGAGTTCCTTTGCTCGGACGATGCACGATGAAGTGATTTTCCTCAAGGAGTCATCCAACGGTTCCTATGCTCTGACGATGCACGATGAAGTGATTTGTCTCAAGGAATTCCTTTGTCTCACGGAGTTCCATTGCTCCGACGATGCACGATGAACTGAATTCACTTCATCGTGCATCGTCGGAGCAATGGAACACCTTGAGGCAAAGAAATTTCTTGAGGCAAATCACTTTACCGAATCATCGTCAGATCATAGGAACCGTTGGATGACTCCTTGAGGCAAATCACTTCATCGTGCATCGTCAGAGCAAGAGCAAGATGAATTCCTTTAGGCACAGGAACATAAGCAAAGGAATTCCTTGAGAGCAAAGGATCTTGCAAAGGAATTCCTTGAGGCAGAGTACCTTGCAAAGGAATTTACTTCATCCTGGAGATGGACTCTACCGATCCTCCGCCTTGGACTGTCTGTTTTCGTGCACTTCATCGACTGTGTGCCATGATGTTGGTTTCTTGAAGATTCCCTGGGTTTGGATTTATTGCCAACCCACGCTCCGTCGAAGCGCCCGTACGTTGATTCGCTCGGACTATGCACGGTGTTCCTTTGCCGCAAGGAGTTCCTTTGTTCAATGTGTTTCATTCGTCCGACAATGCACGACGAAGTGATTTGCCTCAAGGAATTCCTTTTCCTCAGGGCGTTCTATTGCTCGGAAGAATGCAAGATGAAGTGAATTCCTTTGCAGGTCCTTTGCTCTGACGATGCACGATGAAGTGATTTGCTCTGACGATGTCCGCACGCAGCTCAAATTCAACTTTTTTTGTTAGTAGGATTTTGTGTAGTAGTTCAGACTTTCATATGTAAATAAAAGTCAAACTTAGCTTGGTTTTCACAATATAAATATAACTCAAAAATAATTTTATTATAAAAGACAGAGCAGAGCAGAGCAGACATTATAAAACACAGAAGTTCCTTGCCCAATTACATAATTACGTTATTATTTTACAATGTCATTACTAGGTTGGTTGTGTTACATATTCTCTTGAAAGCAAATTCTTAGCCCATACCAACTTCATCATTTTTTAGCACATACGAACCTCGTCATATTCTCATCAAGCTCATCTTCATTCTCCTTTTCAAAATAAACGGAGAATAACATTCTCCGTTTCAAAAGACACGAGAACGTTATTCTCCGTTTAAATAAAAATGGAGAATAAATATTTTAATGTGTTTTACCACTGGGAATGTTATTCTTTGTTTCAAGACAGACGGAGAATGTTATTATCCATTCCAAAATAAACGGTGAATAGAATCCTCAAACGTTTTAATTTAAACGGGAAAGTTATTCTCCGTTTCAAGTAAACGGAGAATTCCATTCTCCGTTCCAAATAAAACGGAAAATATAATCCGAAGGGGCAGATTCATTGGTATTAATGGCATATAAATGGAAGAATTCATTAGTATTAATGGCATATAATGGTAGATTCATTGGTATTAATAACATATTAATGGCATATAAATGCCATTCTCCGTTCCAATTGGGCGCATCAGTACACGGAGAATGTTGTTCACATGGCAGAATTCGAAGGGGCAGATTCATTGGTATTAATGGCATATAAATGGCAGTATTTGGGAGAGTTCGTTCTAGTCTTACTTAGCTTTACTTGAGAAGGGGCAAATACATTGGTATTAATGCAAATTAATTGAATAAAATTTGAAATGACTGCCACTTGGCGCATGAGTTCGAGTTGTTCTTTGCCAATAAATGGCAGTAGTTGGGAGAGTTTGTTCTAGTCTTACTTAACTTTACTTGAGAAGGGGCAGATGCATTGGTATTGATGCAAATTAATTGAATTGAATTCGAAGTGACTGCCACTTGGCACATGAGTCTGAGTTGTTCCTTACCTATAAATGGCAGTAGTGTAGGGAGAGTTTGTTCTTGTCTCACTTAGTTTTTCTTGTGGAGATGGACTCTACCGATCCCCTGTCTTGGCAAGACGCTTTCCTCTTGGTTGTCGATCTCCTCGTTCGAAGAAGCTTTGGTGGTGAAGTCCTTCAGAAGACTGAAGCTTTGGGTTGATTGCCAACCCACACTCTGTCGAAGTACCCGTACGTTGATTCGCTCGGACTATGCACGGTGTTCCTTTGACTCAAGGAGTTCCTTTGCCTCAAGAAGTTCCTTCGTCTCAAGCTCCTCCTTGGCACGTTGACGATGAAGTGATTTGCTCTGACGATGGACGGAATTCATCTTGCTCTTGCATCTGACGATGCACGATGAAGTAATTTGCCTCAAGGAGTCATCCAATGGTTTCTATGCTCTGACGATGCACGATGAAGTGATTTGGCTCACGAAATTCCTATGCCTCAAGGCGTTCCATTCCTTTGACGATGCACGATGAACTGAATTCACTTCATCGTGCATCATCAGAGGAATAGAACTCCTTGAGGCAAAGGAATTCCTTGAGGCAAATCACTTCATCGTGTTTCGTCAGAGCATAGAAACCTTTGGATGACTCCTTGAGGCAAATCACTTCATCGTACATCGTCAGAGCAAGAGCAAGATGAATTCGTTGAGGCACAGGAACAGAAGCAAAGAAATTCCTTGAGAGCAAAGGACCTTGCAAAGGAAATCCTTGAGGCAGAGCACCTTGCAAAGGAATTCACTTCATCCTGGAGATGGACTCTACCGATCCCCCGCCTTGGCAAGACTCTTTCCTGTTGGTTCACTTCAAATGACACGCAGAATAGAATTCTCCGTCTTATTCAACTTTTTTTTGGTTGTAGGATTTTATGTAGTAGTTTAGACTTTATATGTAAATAAAAGTCAAACTTTTCGTGATTTTAAAAATGTAAATGTAATTCAAAAATAATTTTATTATAAAAGCAGAGCTTATAAAAGACAGAAGTTCCTTGCCCAATTATACAATTATATTGTTGTTTTATAATGTCATTGCTTGGTTCGGGTTACATATTTGCTTGAAAGCAACTTCTTAGCCCATACCAACCTCATCGTTGTAATCTTCTGGTGAGTTTCATTGTTATTTCCTCCCGGTATTTCGAAGGGAGTAGTCATCAACATATTCATATAATACGTCGTATACAAGAGGCAGTTGGGTGCTCGTTGTTGTGGGCAATTTGGAGAATAATTCAGCATTTTGCTCTCATACTCCATCTTCGTCGGGCATCTCTCCCTCATCATATCAACTTTTTTCCCGACGATAGGCTCTAAGGTCTTCTTCATTAATTCTGCATCCACCTTGCACTTTTTGTACGTAGTTTGCCTCAAGGAGTTATAGTGTGTCCAGTCGTAGGAGATAAAGTTGAATGTGAGCAGAGTATAGTGTTTGATGGGTAAATTAAAGAGTGGGATGAATAGCAACTCTATGTCGTCCTCCAAACCCATGACGAAGTCTACTACATCTGTTTGGAAGTCTTCAAGGGCGCCGAATTTTGCGTCTGGTTCAGTGGCACGTTCAACGATGTTCTGTTTCCCAAAAACAAAACACAATATCATGAGCAATTTTTTTCTGTTATTTTTCATCGATGTACACATGAATATAGATTTTTCTGTTTGAATTCTTACCAATGTGTGGAGCATCATGAATGCAGACCACTTATGTGATTGGGGCGCCGGCTTTTGCTTCTGGTTCAATGGCATGTCCTTTGAACTAGACGGGGCCCATTTTCTATTAATGTCTTGAATTTCTCTCAGCTTCCTTATTACTAGGTTCAGTATGCCAGCCTCCATGTCTTCATAGTTGAGTATGTCTTGTAGGTCTATTGCCGACAGCTGGACTGAAACTCCATTTTCACCCTCTTTCGGCAAAAATAAGTATATAATATCACTACACATAAATTTAGTTTAGATAAAATTAATAAGGATAGATTCTCATTACATAATTGTGAAAAAAGTCTAAAAAAAAAAAGAAAAAAAGGGTTCAGAATACATACTCTGGACACTTCTTTTTGGGAATTACGATGTCGATGTATTGCTTCTTCAGCTCTTCATTCGTATCTTTCCAAAGTAAGAGTCCATCGCATTCCCTTAGTATGACACGGTTCTTCTTTAATTCAGCCATTTTGGCATCTCCTCCGGATTTCGGAGCGGTAATCTTTCGTTTTTTATTAGCCTCTCCAACTGTATTCTTTTCCAAGGGAGTAACATCTTCAACGGCTAATGGCGCTGATGGTTTTCTGAACCTCTTTCCCTCCGATCCTCCTCTTCTTTTGGCTTCTTTTGGAGCAGCAAGTTCAGCAGCTGCTTGAATCTCCTGACGCTGCAATGCTACAACCATGGCTTCGAGATCAATGATTTTTCTATCCTTTTTATTGTCTTCAATAAAAACGATTCAACTTTATTTTGAAGCTCCCTTTTCTCCTCAATGAGCATTTTATTTTTTCTCTGAGTTGCTCGGTTGTTCGTACTGAAATAAAACAAACAACAATGAAATGTATGATGTGAATCTAACACGGAGAATGACATTCTCCGTGTAATATAATACGGAGAATAGCATTCTCCGTTTGAAATTACACGGAGAATAACCTTCCCAGTATCGAAATGATAGAGAATAGCAATTATCCGTTTCAAATAACACGGAGAATACCATTCTCCGTGTTATAATACACGAAGAATAGCCATTCTCTGGAAGATTAACAATCAAAATTTAAAATAGAAAAGATTTTACCTTGTGCATGTAGCTCTGCAATAAGAACAGAATTCTGCTTTCTCAAATCCCCCCGTTCATGCACAGAGCCCTCCATCACAACGTTGACTGCACGTTGTTGTGCTTCTTCTGCCTCGAGCTTTTTAAGCTTTTCTCTAAGTATGGCATTCTCAAGGTTGGCTGCACGTAACTGCTCTCCTTGTGCCTCCATCTCTTTTAACTTTTTTTTGAGTTCTTCATTCTGTGCAAGAATATCAGAATGATGTCTTCTCAAATCCTCCAGTTCATGCACAGAGCCCTCCTTCACAAAGTTGACTGCACGTTATTGCACTTCTTCTGCCTCGAGCTCATTCAGCTTTTCTTGAGTATGGCATTCTCAAGGTTGGCTGCACGTAACTGCGCTCCTTGTGCCTCCATCTCTTTTAAATTTTTTTTGAGTTCTTCATTCTGTGCAAGAATATCAGAATGATGTCTTCTCAAATCCTCCAATTCCTTTGCTGAGTCGTCCATCACAGCGCCCATTTCATGATGCTGTGGTATCCGTTGTTCATCAAAATTATCCCCACCTGCTTCTTGGTGTTCGTCCTCTCCCTCTTTTTCAACTTCTTCTATAGGTGGCTCATCTTCTGTGTGCCCTTCTTCTTCTCCAACAGGTATAACCAGATCTTCCAATATCATCTTCGATCTCATTTTGTTGTGATATTCGGCCTTGAGGAAGTTTGAGATTTCGTACCCATTCTATGTGAAAATTTTTGGGTAATCAGAAATTGGGACGAACTTCCTTTCCACAAATTTACTATGTTCTGTAAACTAATAGAGGAAGTATATTATGCAACCTTCCAATTTGTGGAAAGCCATTGAGTAATCCCCCTGTTCAGTTTTGCTTCTACTCCTTTTTATGCTATCTATTACATATGCCAGTATTAACCTTGGCCAGCATATACTGTTGATGACGTCCACACTATCTACCAAGGCCAAGAATCTGTACGGCAAATTTGAACTGCCAGACTTTATGAAGAATACTGTTTGGCACAAGTGGAAGATTATTAGCTTGGCCAAATCATCTGGATTAACAGCGTTATCTCTGCAACGAAGTCGTCGTAACAATTCAAAGAACTTGTCTCTCACTTCCTTATTCGTGACTTCTGCGTGTTTGCCCTTAGAATTAGCCAGCAATCTTGTGAAGTGATCTCTACACAGGCTCAATGATGCTGGTGGTGTGGGCTGCTGTTATTTTTTATTTATCAATCTTCTGTAAAAAAAACATCATTATCGCTTTCTTCATTCAGCGGTAGACCGAAGATGACTGCCATATCGTCGACGCTTGGCACAATTTTAACAGTGGTGCTCAATTCAAAGCACCCGATGCCATCTTCTTCTTCTATGTAACTTGCAATTAAATTCTCAAGCCCTTCCGTTACCTTGGCCAATTCGGAGACATGGACTCTGTTTTGGTAGAAAATCTCGACAAAATTTCAGAATCCGGTATTCTTTAAGGAATCAATAACTGGCTCAGGTAAACGGCCAACATCTTGATTGACCTCCTCCAAAAGATTTAGCATTGGCTTGAAGGTAGAAAGGAAAAGTCTTGAATCCATATTCCTGACAGATTTTTTTTCTACAAAACAAAAAAAACAAAAAATTAGGTCGGAGAATGGCCATTCTTATGGGTTTTAACACTGGGAATGACTTTCTCCGTTTCAAATGACACGGAGAATGTCATTCTCCATTTCAAATGAAACGGAGAATGACATTTAAATGCGTTTTATGACGGAAAATGTCATTCTCCGTGTAATATATACAGAATTTACGGACATAAACTCAAAGTTATACCTTCTGTTTGCACTTCTTCTTGCACTTCTTTTTGTTCAGCAACTTTTTTCTTTTTCTTCTATAAAACTTTCTTAGAATAGGGTTTCGGTTGTTCTCCGTCTTTTCCTTTTGGATTTTCTGTAACTGGTGCATCTTCTCTAATTGGTGATGCTGCCGGTGATGATTCTGCCGCTGATGCCGACATGGTGTGAAGATTGCGAATGGGGAGGAAGATTTGAAGATTTTGGAGGAGAATTACCTAGGTTTGAGTACAGAGTGGAGTATGGAAGAAGAGGAAGAATTGAAACGGTTTTCTTTTTTTTAATAAAAGGGTTCAGGGGTGTTTTGAATTAATTAGAAGGGCAAAAATATCATTCGAAGGAAGGGTAAAAGACTCCTTTCTGCTTAATTATATTAATTTGAAGGGCAAAAATGATTCTTCACAATTCAAAAAGAATCGAAGCCGTTTGGCAAAAATGTCATTACAACTCAACAAAACAAATGAACATAATACATTAGATATAAAAGAAGAAGAAAAAAAATCATCGTCTTCCATATTCAATTATTTCAGATTGGACTCCTTTTAGTACTTCATTGTGCTCTGAAGTTGTAATCCATTCAGTAGCTTTGCGTCTTTCCATTTCCGCATCAAACTGCATATAACAAACATAATATCAAAAATATTGCTCTAAAAACTGTAAGTTTTTGACGACATATTTTCAGACTTACATTGAGAGAACGGTAGTCTAGACTACATCGGTCTTTCATGAATGCAATTACAAAAATCCCACAATCAACAGAATTGCCTTGGCGGAGAACATAAGAACGATGTTTTATTGCAAAAGTAGAAAAGCTGAACCTAGCATCTCTCAACTTCAAAATCTCTTCTTCGATAAAGAGATCCAAATTTGAAAGCTACAATTACCAGAAAACAATATATATTAGTATACCGCGTATCTTGTACCCAATTCATAAAAATTGATGAATATGAGCTTAGTATTTCTTTTATGACTGTTTTGTTTTGAATCGGATCATCTTTAGATGCAAGTGAGTCCCAAATTTCAATAGTCCTTGTTTTAACCAGAACTCTTGCAAGAGTATAGTGTCCGTCCAAATGAATGGGTATGTATATCTAAATCAGGATTAATTAGGTAAAACAAATTAGTAAATTTTCAGAAAATTAGGATTAATATTTAAACAGAAATACATTAATACCTCGTTACAAGTGCTTAAAGATCCCATATAATCCTGAAAATATTTGTACTTCTTCCATATTTCATGAAGCTTTTTGTCAGATGGAGGTAACGTTTCTTTCTACATACACATCAACTAATACATTACGAAGGATAAACAAACGAGAAAATTGTTAATGCATATGCATTGAAGAATAAAATGCTCACTCACCGATATCCTTATTGGTAAAAACCATACATTAGCTTTATTGGAGGTTCTTTTCCGTTCCTCTACGGTGAGAAGAGCAGAGACAATGCCTACAATCTGAATAAATCAATAAAAATATCAGCGATGGAATCGATGTAAACATAGATGGCATTTAAGAAGAAATATACTATCTATACATACCCCATTTTTAATTCTCGTTAAAGGAGCTAAGGTCTTCATCTCAAACCGAGACACATAGATTTTATTGCAAGATGATATTATTTCTCTAAGAAAAGAAACGAATAAATTAGGAGAAAAAAACTGTTGGAATTAAATCAAAACTCATATTACTTACTCGTCAGGTCTATCATCGGCAAAAATATAGTTGTAATAACTCGAAGAACCACTAGTACAATTGCTAGGCTTCGAGGTTGAACCCCTTGTTAAACTTTTCGATGGTGTAACCGGATCTAAATTTTCACGCATTCTTTTAGAAGAACTGCTAAAGTCAGTTTCTCCTGTAGGGAAGAATGCAAGAATTTGGTCCAATGCTTTACTACGAGACTGTAGCTCCACGTCCTCCTCATCGGAAGAAGATTCAATGGAAACCACCTTCACATTATTAAATACTCCAGATGAAGATGCCTTCTTCAAAGCTGGAGATTCTTCAATCTTCTCAAAACGTCGAGATAAATTCATTTGTTCAATTTCTAATGAACAAAGCTTAGAATTGATCTTTATAGCTTCAGCTGAAATCGTCGACAGATGTTCTTCAATCTTGCGCAACATACGCAGAATGAAAGTTTTATTTGGACCTGGCAACCAATCTTCTACGTCTTCTATATTTTCTACCACACGAGTAGACATCTTGAGAACAAGAAAACTATTGTATTTTAAAAAACTATTTTATGTATTTTAGAATGAATAATAGTACTATAAAACAAGAAAACTATTGTATATATAGCAAGAGAGAAGTACAAAAGTGAGGAAGATGGAAAGACAAATAGATTTCGAGACTAGCAAACAATCTACTAGCCGTTTGATTGAGGAGGGCTCGAGAAAGATTCTACTAGCCGTTTGAAAAGTACAAAAGGTTATCATGATCAACTTCAATTAACGAACTCTATAAGAGGTTTAATTCCGTTTGATTGAGGAACTCGATAAAGTCCGCCGCGAACTGGAACTTCTTCTTCTTTCCTTCTTCATCTCCGTTTCTCCTTCCACCACCAATACCATTGCCTGTAGCTTTATAACAAAAATATTAAATTGTTAGATGAAACCAAAAAACTAATTACAGAAAGATTACTAAATCAAAATCAAATAGAACACATATTCATAGAAAACATGAGATTAAAGATGAAAGTGTCACAGAAGCAACACCATAATTTTACAACAACTAAGCAGACTCTGCTAAGCAATAACTAAAATTAGGGATTGTGTCCTCCTTGGATTTAATTTACACAAAGAAGAGATTTGAGAGAACGAGCTTTTGTCGGCTTCCTAAATGTACCATTCTCTATCCTAAATGTACCATTCTCCGTCCTAAATATACCATTCGTCGTCAGTGTCCTCATCTAGATCGCCAGCGGCGGTGGTGTCGTCTACATCACCTATAGACCTGGACATACTGTATCCTTAGGGATTGTGTTCTCCTTGGATTTAATTTACACAAAGAAGAGATTTGAGAGAACGGGCTTTTATCGGCTTCCTAAATTTTCCATTCTCCGTCCTAAATGTACCATTCGTCGTTGGTATCCTCATCTAGATCGCCAGCAGTGGTGGTATCGTCTACATCGCCTACAGACCTGGATACACTGTGTCCTTAGGGATTGTGTCCTCCTTGGATTTAACTTACACAAAAAAGAGATTTGAGAGAACGAGCTTTTATCGGGTTCCTAAATGTATCATTCTCTATCCTAAATGTACCATTCTTCGTCCTAAATGTACCATTCTCCATCCTAAATGTACCATTCATTGTCGATGTCCTCATTTAGATCACCAGCGGCGGTGGTGTCGTCGTATAAATAGCCTACAGACCTGGACATACTGTGTCCTTCCTTTCCGGCCGACACACAATTATTATTTTATATACGTAGTTGCACAAAATATTAAATTACCTGGACGAAAGAGAAAATAAATATGAGTTAATTTAGGGTGTTCATTGAAAAATTGTATTGAAGAATGACCTGCTATAGCAAGTTAACAAGAGGTCAAAAGTCAAAAATAGTATTAAATGATGTCTCCTGCATTATTTCATCTGAATTTAATCTAAACCGTTGGATTAACATCCAACAGTCCAGATTTCGGATATATCGATACATCCAAAATGGGTGGATGTATTATAGAATTTTTCTATATATATATATATATATATATATATATATATATGATATACTTAGGATATATGTAATGGGTTGTTCTTCTTGAGCTTATGTATATGTGGTATTTGGGATTTGTGTGCTTAGATTATAGGTATTTAGTTATGGTGACTTGATAGGATTTGTGAAGTTAAGAGTTAATCTATTATGGAGTTTTTTGTGGCTAATTTCTAGTTGCCAACACCTAGATAGCTAGCATAGGCAAAACTCTAAGAAGTTGACCAGTTGTTGACCAAGTACTTGGATGTTGACAAATTGACTAGTTGTTGACTAGTAGTTGACCATTGACTTTGTTTGACTGGAGATAGGATTAGAATTAGGTTGTTTGTTGTGTTGTTTAATTATGTTGATTATTTAGTAACTTGAGACCTTGTTTGTGTTTAGGTCGGAGACATGGTTTTCTGAGGATATCTCCGACTCGTAGTACCATACATTTTGGTGGAGGTGGGAAGCTTAGCCCGCGCTTCATCGGACCTTTCATGATCAGCGGGAGAGTCGATGACGTGGCATACAGGCTAGACTTGCCACCTGCACTAGTGGGTATCCAAAACGTATTCCACGTATCACAGTTGAGACGGTATATGGCTGACCCTAGCCATGTACTACCCATTCGGTGATTGAGCTGGGACCTACTCTCAGTTATCCAGAGCAGCCAGTGGAGATTCTGGATCGCCGAGAGAAGGTACGAAGAAAACCAGGTGATACCTATTTGCCATAAAAAATCAAAGACGGGTATTATAGAACACTGAAATTGATTGCAAACTCGCTTGTACAAAGAAAAGCCTAGAAAGATCCTAGGAAACAATCTAAGTACAATTGTTTAGTTTTGATTCTGGGGGTGACGGTGGAGGCTTGGGAAAGTACTATCAACTCTACCTTACTCCGTGGACTATCTGATGCAGTCTTTAGCTCGTGAAGAAATTATTTTTTTTGAAGATTGCCAGCCTTGGATTGCCAACCATCTTGCGGGGTATGGCACCCTGCTATTTATAGTGATTTCGGGATGAAGGATATTTTGAGCTGCATAGATGACCACGTGGCAAATCTTTGGGCCACATGGCCGTAATCATGCCTCGAGACTCGGTCTGTGACTGATAGTTGGGGATTTGTTAGGATTTTGTTGTGATTTGTCGTTGAGCAGTTGAGACCTGGTCAACTTGTCACGTATATCAACTAATCTTCTGTGACGAGCCGCATGAAGGATGTATCCTGGCCGAGCCGCATGAGGAATATATTATGGCTGAGCCGCATGAAAGAATGTCTCATGATCGAGCTGTATGAAGGAATGTCTCATAACCGAGCTGCATGAAGGACGTCTCATGACCAAGCTACATGAGGGAATGTCTCATGATCGAGCCGCATGAAGGACGTCCCATGACCGAGCCGCATGACAGAGCAGCATGAAGGACGTCTCATGACCGAACTACATAAGGAATGTCTCATGACCGAGCTGTATGAGGAATGTCCCATGACCGAGCCGCATGAAGAACGTCTCATGACCGAGCCGCATGAGGAATGCCTGCTGACCGAGCTGTATGAGGAATGCCTTCTGACCGAGCCGTATGAGGCCATCTCATGACTGAGTCGCATAAGAAATATTTTATGACTAAGCCGCATGAAGGATATCTTCTGGCTGGATGGGTATGGGGGGCCCTTGGAGAAGGTGTTGTGCCGAATGTCACAATTTTGGGAGAGTTTCGTTTGTCTCCCTCTTGACTGATCTTCTTGTTCGAAGAAGATTTGACGGTGGACTCCTTCAGAAGATTGTGATGCGCTTGACTTAGACGATGCGCTTGACTGAGACATCTGAGTAATACATCTAGTTGAGAGCAGGCCGTTACAACATCTTCAATTAGCATCATGTTTCTGAGATGATGTTGGAAAGGCGCAGTAGGTCGCAGTCGCTAGAATACAGACTGCCTTGATAGTGGAGCCACTATCTTGTGGTAGCTGCAATTGATGATGGCTTGGGTGCAGTGATGTTCTGGAAAGGGCTCATTACACACCAAGGCTGCTTCTCTCTTCTTGTATTTGTGAATGACCACCTCTCGCAAGTCAAAAGCAGATTGAACTACCTTTGCATTTGGGCCCAGGTATCCCGAGCGTCCAGGTACGTAGTTATCATATTTGCTCCCTGATCTGAGGCTAGTAAAAGTACTTGATCTGGATCGTTGTATGAAGACTTTTGGGACCATCATATTTGCTCCCTGATCTGAGACTAGTAAAGCACTGCGCTCGGACCCAACTTGTCCATTCCGCCTATGGGATTGGATGCGGGTGGTTCTGTATAACTTTCATCATGAGCCCGTATAACAGTTAACGGGGTCCGCTGATGGTCAGCAGCTTGGACAGTTGATTGGGCTTGTCGATCCTGTACTACCCTAGACTTCTTCGATTTAGCACCCAAAGGTGCGTAGTAGGAAGAGTCCAAGTTGGAAGGAGGGAAGGGAAGTTGGTGCCCTTTTCAAAGGAGGCAAGGGGGCTCTATTTATAGAATGGAGTGAGACCTTTCTTCTTCTCCTTTTCGATGTGGGACTGAGAGCAATATTTTCTATGCTTCTACAAGACCCCCTTCAAAGTTTTTAAATTGTAAATTTGGAATACTTTGAATAAGAAGCATAGAAAGTAGAGTTGTTTAGGTGTGGCAATCCTATCAGAGGTAGCATGGACATGATAGGTTTGGGTACTCCTGCTGGGGATTTTATGTGGACTTATCATCCTTGGCGTACCTTGGTTTTAGGTATGGATAATAAGTTGAGAGAGGGAACCATCATATTTACTCAGAGGTGGTGAGAACATGATAAATATGGGGTTGATGGTAATAAGGACGTGGTAGGAGTGGACTCAGATGAGGATACATAGAACAACTCAGAGGTAATATGGACGTAGAAGTTCTACGTAACAGATAATGAATGCCACGGAACAACTGGGTTCCAGAAGCATATGATTGTGAAAAGGGGTGCATGTACTAGAGGACCTAATACAGCATTTGTGGTCAATAGAGGACATTTGTGGACCTATTATCCTTTTTGTGTACTGGCGGTACGAGTACGGATAATAAGTGGAGAGAAAACTAACATATTTACTCAGAGGTAATGAGGACGTAGTAAATATGGGTCTAAAGTAGAGCCTTCCTACTCAGAGGTAATAAGGACGTGGTAGGAGTGGGCTTAATAAGGATACATAGAACAACTCAGAGGTAATATGGACGTGGAAGTTCTACGTAACGGGTAATGAATGCCACGGAACAACTGGGTTCCAGAAGCATATGATTGTGAAAAAGGGGTACATGTACTAGAGGACCTAATACAACATTTGTGGTCAATAGAGGACATTTGTGGACCTATTATCCTTTTTGTGTACTGGCGGTACGAGTACGGATAATAAGTTGAGAGAAAACCAACATATTTATTCAGAGGTAATGAGGAAGTGGTAAAGATAGGTCTGAAGTAGAGCCTCCCTACTCAGAGGTAATAAGGACATGGTAGGAGTAGGCTTAATAGGGATACACAGAACAACTCAGAGGTGTTATTAACGTGGAAGTTATATGTATTGGGTGGTTTATTTTTGATGGACGGAAAAACAACTCAGAGGTAATATGGACGTGGTTGTTTTTCCCGTTGGGGAATTTTATGGACCTATTACCCTTTTTGTGTATCGACGGTGCGAGTAATAGATTAGGATAAGTTTTATAGACCTATTACCCTTCTGTGCACTGATGGTGCGGGTAATAGATTTGAATGATATTTTGTGGATCTACTACTCATTGGTACACCAATGGTGTGAGTAATAGATTAGGATAACCTTTATGGACCTATTACCCTTCTGCGCACTGGTGGTGCAGGTAATAGATTAGAATAACTTTTGTGGACCTATTACTCTTCTGCGCACTGGCGGTGCGGGTAATAGATTTGAAACAAAACCCAACAGAGGTGATAGATTTTGTGGTCTTAACATCGTATCTTTTATCCCGGATTGGGGTACAGGTGTTAAGTCGAAAGATTATCGGTATCAGAGGTAATATGGATGTGACACACGATAATCAGGACCAGGAAGTTTGCTCAGGGATAATGATGAACTGGGCAGGCATTAGAGTGGGAGTTCAGAGGTATCATCATACATGACTCGCCACTCAGGGAAATGCAATAGAGTGTGAGTTCAGAGGTATCATCGTACGTGACTCGCTACTCAGAGAGATGTGATGGAGTGTGAGGGAGTACCAGTATGTCCTTTAGACATAGTATTTCTTCAGGAATTTGCCATAATAATATCGGAGTTGACAACTGCAGAGGCGATCGCCGACCACTGCCGTAATTCAGACCTGGGGTAGCCTCCATGTCGTACCCCTGTTTTTGCATGAAGTACTTGGCCTGAGGACTATACTGGTAGAGTGGTAGTCTCCCTGTATCGGGTTCAAGATCAAACTCTTGAGGCATGAAGGGTTGAAATCCTTCTTTTCGGCTAAAGATGCCTGAGACTAGGGAGTAGACGTCTTTAATGGGAGCAAGTCGGCTTGCGGTATGGACGGTTATCACATAATCAGGAGAGGGACTATCCACTCTTGCAACCAGATACTTTGCGAGTTCTGCATCTTCTTCTGCTACCCCCTGCGTGACCGGAGGTTGGGACGTTGTCTTGGGCAACTTGACCACCAAGGGTTCAGCTTGAGGTATTGACTTTCCTGAGAGTGTTGGATCGACACTTCGATGCTGGCTCATCTTGGGAAGACGGATGACAATTAGCTCAGAAAGGGACTTTGTGTCTTCCGGTCGCCTTTGAGTGAATTTTGGCAATCGAATTACCATCGGTGTTATAGAAGGCCTTGCATCTTTCTGTTGCCTTTTATTAGATTTTGGCAGTCGGATCACCATTGGCCATACGATAGGTTTTGGCTCCTGGCTAGATATCGGGAGACGGATGACCATTGGTTCCAACTGCGTAGGTACGGCAGGAGAACCGAGCACCTCTTTATGCAAGGTTGCGATAAGGGATGCGGCCTTGCCCGGTTTGCGGGCTTGGAGACGAATTCTCAAGGGTTCTTCTGGCCCTGTGATGGCTTTTAGCTCATCGATTATATGTTTCCTGGACTCATCATATAAACAAGCCTCCGAAGAGTAATAAGATTCAACCCCTTTGAAGGGATCAATGTCGGCGAATTCAATTTTCACGGAACCGTGCTTACTGACATACTTGAAACACTGGTAAAGGGTGGATGGCACAATCATATAGTCATGTATCCACGGATGTCCCATGAGGATATTGTAGGAGGTGTCTGTATCTATGACGTAGCAGGTAACTTTCGTCTTCAGGTCACCAATCTGGCACTTCAACCGGATCTTCCCTAGGAGATAGCTTCTTTTCAAGTTAAAACCGTTAATGGCAGTGTTGGTTGTTTCTACCCGATGCATAGGGATGCCAAAAAGTTAGAGCAGGCTCTTCGGGATGATGCTTATTGATGAGCCAAGGTTGATATGTATCCGATCCACCTTAATGTCGCCTATGTATCCAGTGTAGTACAAGGGGCGATCATTCAAATTAGACTTGATCAACATGTCCTGAGGAGTGAATATGATGTTGGGCATTGTATCTATGCTATCGTCGCCCTGTAAATCTGCTGGCGGGTCTTCCCCTGGAGGCTTGACCTGGACTAAGTAGGCGTCAGTATTCTTGAGTGCTTCGCTTAATGCGACACGAAGATCCTTGGAGAGCCTTAGGAGCTCGTATAGCGACAACTTTGCTGGCGTATTAGCCAATTGTGCTAATATATCAAAGTTGTAAGGTTTCTCCAGTCCCTGAGGAACATCATTACGGAGTGGCCTGTCGAAGCGGGTTTTTTTTGGCTTGGATTTATCCGCCAGTGGAAGCTGAGATGACCTTGGAATATCATAGGGAGGCAACGTTGCCGGCTGAGGATCTTCGGCTGAACTATCCCGTGCGGGCTGGACTTGTGCTCCAGACAAGGTAACAACAGCTGCAACTTCTTCAGCCTCGGCTGAAATTGTATGGCAGGATCTAGACTTCCTGCCTTGTTTCTTGCTGGTAGGAAATGACACCCCCGGGTAACTTCAGGCACCAAGTCTGGATGCACCCACATGATCTCTCCTCGCGATGTGGTGAAAGGTACCAATCCATAAGTCTAGCTCCGGGTGGGTGGAAGATTAGTAACCTCCATCGTTGCCCGAGGGACAGGTATGACCCCGTCTGGAGTGCTTGTTAAAGGGAAGTCGCTGAACTAAATAGATACCATGTTCGCCGCCACGATAACCTCTTCAAAGTCTATCGACAGAGCTTTGGAGTCGATAAGACTCTGGATGTACATCTTTAATTGGAAGCAGTCCTGAGTGGGATGATGGACATAGCAGTAGAAGTGACAATACTTTGGGTCCTCCATTTCTGTTGCTCGGGGCTCGCGTCTTGGTGGAGGGAGCTGGATCCTACCCCCTTGCAAGAGCATATCGAATATAGGTTTGACATGACTATCTTCAAATGAGTAATTGACCTTGGGCCACGGACCTTCCGTCTGTTTTTGTTCGAGCTTCTGAGTCGCATCAGCGATCATAGCCTGTTTGTCCTTATTGTCCCAGTTGGTGGTGGCGCCACTGTTGTTGTTACTGGAGGTAGAACCAGGACTGTCTGCCCTTATCTTCTCTATCTGGGATGTGTAATCCCAACTAGCGAGCTTTCTTCAATTTTGCCTCTACGTTGGTAGCACTTATGATGAAGGTTGTCCAATCCCTGAACTGATCGTCACCCATCCAGAGGCTAATTGCAGGGAGCAGCTTCTTCTAGGCAGATTTCAATCAAGGAGCTCTCGGGATTGCCTTGGGGAAATATCATTGCGGTTTGGCGGAACCGCTCTTTATAGTTCCTTGTTAACTCTATTTCTCCCTGAACGACGTCCATGAGAGATGACATCGTTACATCATGCCCCACTTCGTAGAATCTTTCCAGGAACATGTGCTTGAAGCCGCCAAAAGAATGAATGCAGTTGTCGGGAAGGTTGCGGTACCAATCGAACGCGATCTCCTCCAATGCTCCGATGAATAATCGCGTGATGATGGCGTCACTATGCGGCGGTCGGTTATGACATCAAATTAAGTCATGTACCGACTAGCAGAGTTCTTTCCATCATAAGAAACGATATGGAATGGTTTTTACCGTAGTGAAAAGGAACGTCTCTCCAGGCAACGGGATATGGCTGCCGTATTCTGATATTCCGAGAGGAGTCTCGGGCATTGAACATTGCTCGAAGCTCCTGGACTTCCCTTCTTACCTCCTTGGCTTCATCTGCAGCTGAAGGAACGGATGCTGCTAAGGGGTCATCACCCAAAGGAGGGGCAGTTGTGTTGGAGTCCGCGTTGACTGCAGGTCCCAAGCTTGTTTGTCCGGGCGTCCTCGCTGGTTGAGTTGGCAATGCGGCTTTGATCTCGTACACAGACTTGACCAAGGATATGAACATGGCTTCTAGTACTTCTAGTCGTTGTCGGTCAGAAGGTGCTTCATGATCATCTTCAGCCATAAAGACTGTCCTCACGTGGATAGAGGTGGAAGGGATTGTGGCAGAGGTACTCTCGGCGCGGTACCCTTGTATAGAGAAATAGTCAGGGTATGTCGGAATATCATCTTCCTCTGACTCGGAAGGGTGCTGCTCCCTGTGCAGGAAATCGCATCGTCTTGGTGAGGGTCAGTGGCCCTCAGGGAAATCCAAGTCTATTGTATAGTTCTGGGGGACCTCTACCCCTGTATATGCTCTTGGTACACCGGGTTGTCGTATACATTGAGGGGACTGCTACCTTCAGCTTTATCTACTCTCAAGGAGGATGAAGGTGCACCCCCGGGTGCCGGAAGCTTCTTTTTGGATCGAGTGCCTAAATAGACACCCCTGTGGTTGATGGGAATCCCCCATATGAGGGTCTCCTCGCAATACTGGCCGAGATGGCCGGGCTGGAAGAGCATGTCTTCTTTCCTCCCTTGCTAGGAGGAACCTTTTGAGTTGAATTACAGGAGGCGAAAGGAAACTCCTCGTCCCCTGGAATTTGCACATGTTTCTTGAGTTGTTGTCGGACAGGTGCTGGCTGCTGTAGTCGCTGAAAAACTGACTGCCGATCTTCATGTGCTGCTGATTTGTCGCATCAGCAATTGATGATGACTTAGGTGCAATGACGCTCTGAGAGGGACTCATTGCATGCAGACGCTGCCGTCTCGCGTTTGTGAGTAATCACGTCATGTAAGTCGGTAGGAAGCTACTCTACCATTGTACCAAACTTGTGAACTCGGGTATCCCGAGTGCACGGGTGCTTAGGCATCATGTTTGCTCCCTGATCCATGGCTACTAAAAGCACTTGCTCTGGATCTTTAGAAGGAGACTTTAAAGACCCATCCTTTCCTTTAGTCCCTGGGGGACTGGACGCGGGTGGTTCTGTACAACTTTTCGTCAGGAGCCCGTGTAACAGTCAACGGGGCCCGCTGACAGACAGCAACTTAGACAGTTGACTGGGCTAGTTGGGCCCTGCACTGCCCTAGACTTTTTTGACTTAGCACCAGAAGGTGCATAGTAAAAGGAGTCCAAATTGATACATCCCGCATCCGTAGTGGGCCGTATGGCGTCGGGCCCGCTATGAGAGACGGTTGAATATAGATCTTCTGATAGGGCCGCATGAGACATCCTGTCTGAGGCCACCATTGGCTGTCGCATGGGCTACCTTCTTGCGGCTAGAGCTGGCTACCGCATGGACCATCTTCCTGCGGCCATAGTTAGCTGTCGCATGAGTTGTCTGCCTGCGGCCAGAGTTGGCTGCCGCATGGACAGACTGTCGATCTCCTCTATACGGCTTCTTCTTTGTCCGCATGGATTTCCCTTGTGCCCCCAAAAACTCAGTATCGTAGTATTTTTCTCTGCTTAGATTTGGGGACAGTAGGGTCCTCGGCGGTCGAAAACAAAGTCGCAGGAGAGTTCTGGTCACCGTCTTGGGCTGCAGAAGGAGCTTCTTCGAGAACTTGGTCGGGGGCAACAGTTTTGCGCACCGACGCCTTGCGAGTCCTCTTTGGGTTGGCTCGCTTCTGAGATAGGGATGGCGCTCCCTTCAAAGAGTAATTCTTTGAAGGCTTGTTGGTCAAAACGAACCACAAGCATCTGCTGTGTAGAGCCGAGCTTGGATGCGTCAGATTGCGTCACCAACTTCTCATCGGAAGAGAAAGAAATCTCCAGCAGAGTCACCATCGTACTTTCCATAAAAAATTAAAGACAAGTATTACAGAACACTGAAATTGATTACAAACTCGCTTGTACAAAAAAAGCCTAGAAAGATCCTAGGAAACAATCTAAGTTCAATTGTTTAGTTTTTATTCTGGGGGGTGACGGTGGAGGCTCGGAAAAGTGTTATCAACTCTGCCTTACTCCGTGGTCTATCTGATGTAGTCTTCAGCTCGTGAAGAAATTGCTTTTTTTCTTGAAGGTTGCCAGCCTTGGATTGCCAACCATCTTGCAGGGGTATGGCACCATGCTATTTATAATGATTTCGGGATGAAGTATATTTTGAGCTGCATAGATGACCACATGGCAAATCCCCGGGCCACATGGCCGTAATCATGCCTCGAGACTCGGTCTGTGACTAATAGCTGGGGATTTGTTAGGATTTTGTTGTGATTTGTCGTTGAGCAATTGAGACCTGGTCAACTTGTCACGTGCATCAACTAATCTTCTGTGGTGAGCCGCATGAAGGATGTCTCCTGGCCGAGCCGCATGAGGAATGTTTCATGGCTGAGCCGTATGAAAGAATGTCTCATGATCGAGCCGTATGAAGGAATGTCTCATAACAGAGCCGCATGAAGGACATCTCATGATCGAGCCGCATGAGGGAATGTCTTATGACCGAGCCGCGTGAAGGACACCTCATGACCGAGCCGTATGACCGAGCCACATGAAGGACGTCTCATGACCGAACTACTTGAGGAATGTCTCATAATCGAGCTGTATGAGGAATGTTCCATGACCGAGCCGCATAAAGAACGTCTCATGACCGAGCCGCATGAGAAACGTCTCATGACCGAGCCGCATGAGGAATGCCTTCTGACCGAGCCGTATGAAGGACGTCTCATGACCGAGCCAATTGAGGAATGTCTCATGACCGAGCCGCATGAGGAATGCCTTCTGACTGAGCCACATGAGGCTATCTCATGCCTGAGTCGCATGAGGAATGTTTTATGACTAAGCCGCATGAAGGATATCTTCTGGCTGGATGGGTATGGAGGGACCTAGGAGAAGGTATTGTGCCGAATGTCACAATTTTGGGAGAGTTTCGTTTGTCTTCCTCTTGACTGATCTCCTTGTTCGAAGAAGATTTGACAGTGGACTCCTTTAGAAGATTGTGATGCGCTTGACTTAGACGATGCGCCTGACTGAGACATCTGAGTAATGCATCTAGTTGAGAGCAGGCCGTTACAACGTCTTCAATTAGCATCATGTTTCTGAGATGATGTTGGAAAGGTGCAGTAGGTCGCAGTCGCTAGAACACAGACTGCCTTGATAGTGGAGCCACTATCTTGTGGCAGTGGCAGTTGATGATGGCTTGGGTGCTGTAATGTTCTGGAAAGGGCTCATCGCACGCTAAGGCTGCTTCTCTCTTCTTGCATTTGTGAATGACCACCTCTCGCAAGTCGAGAGCAGATTTATCTACCTTTGCGCCCAGGTATCCCGAGCGCCCGGGTGCGTAGGTATCATATTTGCTCCCTGATCTGAGGCTAGTAAAAGCACTTTCTCTCGATCGTTGTAGAAAGACTTTTGGGACCATCATATTTGCTCCATGATCTGAGGCTAGTAAAGCACTGCGCTCAGACCCAACTTGTCCGTTTCGCATGTGGGATTGGACGCGGGTGGTTCTGTATAACTTTCCATCAGGAGCCCGTATAACAATTAACGGTATCCGTTGACGATCAGCAGCTTAGACAGTTGACTGGGCTTATTAAGCCCGCACTGCCCTAGACTTCTTCGACTTAGCCCCCGAAGGTGCGTAGTAGGAAGAGTCCAAGTTGGAAGGATGGAAGGGAAGTTGGTGC
The DNA here is from genome assembly GCA_029216955.1 of Iris pallida. Classification (NCBI taxonomy): domain Eukaryota; kingdom Viridiplantae; phylum Streptophyta; class Magnoliopsida; order Asparagales; family Iridaceae; genus Iris; species Iris pallida. Next base: position 2,529,207 of record JANAVB010014596.1, on the reverse strand, counting down.
CCTTTTCAAAGGAAGCAAGGGGTCTCTATTTATAGAATGGAGTGATCCCTTTCTTCTTCTCCTTTCTGATGTGGGACTAAAAGCAATATTTTTCATGCTTCTACAATACCCTTGGTTCGCGTCGCATGGAGGCATCATTCTCCAAGAGAGTCTACCGGGAGCGGGAGGATGAGATGTGCGAGCGGTACCCATATCTTTTTGGACCTTGAGGTATGATTGTCTATCCTTCTCATCAATTTAGTTTCGTCTTTTAATTTCGAGGACAAAATTCTTTTAAGGAGGGTAGATTTGTCACTACCACATTTTGGCTTGAGGGTATTTTGGTCATTCGAGAATTTTTTGAATTTATTTTGATTTATTGAAGTGATGATTGTTATTTTTTGACTTTGACTAGTTGAGACTTTGGAGGCTAACCTAGATGTTGACTCTAGCTATAGTGACTTGATTAGCATGGTGGGACCCTAGTCTAACTTAGGTCAACCCAAGTTTAGTTATTTAGAATCAAGTTTGAAATAGGAGAATAAAGACTAGGTTCAACGACTTGTGACTCATGAATTGATTTCATTTACCAATGCAACTTGGCCCAAGGCCCATGCCATGAAACCCTAACCCTAATTTCAGCCTAGTGGCAGGACACACATTGGTATTCCCCATATAAAGTCTCTTATTCCTTTATTCTTGCCTCTTTTGTGTTGAATCAACTTTTTGAAGGAAAGGTAATTTCCATCTTTCCAAATTCATAACAAATCTATTTTAATTCCTTTTTGATTCAAATCTTTTGCAATAGAATCTAATCATCCTCTACTTGATGTTCATGAGAGTAATTTCAGTTTGGGAACAATTTGGAGAGATTGGCTAGTAAGGGGAACCATTCGATTTAGGACTTTTCTTGGTCATTTGCACACTATAGGTAAACCCTCTAAATTGTAATTAAATTCTATTTTCTTTGCATCCTAGCCTAGATCTAGGTGTCCCCTAGCTGTGGTGTAAGTTTTGTGTCAATTTGTATTGATTTCGTGTCCGTACAGGACACGTATCCTAACCTAGAACTAGGTGTTTAAGGAAATGCCCCAAAGGGTTTTAGTTTGCTGTTTTTATAGAGTAATTAAATGGAAATATAGATTTATATGTGTATTTTATTTCCCAACTCGACTGAGTTGATTTTTGATGCGATTCATGTCAGTTTTGGACACGGGAACCCGTGCACGACACAGCGTGCACTGTGCCCTGCCTATCGGGTGTCCTAGCGGACACGACACGACAACATTTGAGATGAAATTTGGGTGACACCTTGGACACATGACTGACACGACACAGACAAAATTTTAGGCCATTTGATCGAGCGAATTGGAAGAAATCCTACCCACATCGAATTGACTGCACGTTACATTGTCAAAAACGCGCACTGATACAGGCTTATATTTTGGACACAACACGACGTGGACGCCTTGCAGGCGGTTAGACACCTACCCTTACTCCTGGCGAACACGTATGCACGACCACGTGTCTCCACGTGGCCTGTGTCGAGTGCACGAGTCCTTGGACTCACTACACGACGCTGTGTGCACGCGTGTGTGTCTGCATATGGGCGTGAGTGTTTGGACACGATTGTGTCCTGTTTTGGTGGACACTTGACACGTGTGAATCTATGACACATACATATATCATTACCAACCATTAGATTTTAATGTTAGTTGAATTTGGATTTCGAATTTGGTTTATCCCCAATTTTCTGATACGTAGTTCATTGTTTATTGATTTCTGAGATTTAAATGTAATTTCAAACTATTTTCAATGATAAATTGCAATGAATGGTTTATTTATATATGTATATGATAATGTACATGTTAGGGTTCATGATTGGTGTTTAATCATTAGTTTCGAATCACATTGGACTGTCACTCACACATGAACAAAAAACCAATTCCTGATACACTAATTCCTGAGACTTTCACAATGTTTTCTCATACATTACACACACATTACTCTACACACTGGAAACTGAGAATCATGATTGATATCTATACATACACATATAAACCTAGTACACTACTATATGTTACACTGTTTTCCCCATATTACTTATGTACACTCACACATGAAAACTGAGAATAGCAAATCCCTATACACACACACACCTATGCACAAACCTGAGAACAGTTCGTACATTGTTTTACCTATTGACACACACTGTTAGCTCACTCACACTCATCCACACACACACACCATATAGCCACTGCTACCTACAGTACACATTCACACTGATTTTCCTGAGATGGATACACTGTTTACACATACACATACACACATTATTCACTGATTTTCCTGAACCCTACCCACACACATCACCCTATACAACCCTCACACAGGACAAACACACATGGCTTGTTTGCAAAAACAAAAAGTTTATTCCAAACTTGAAAAAAAGAATAGTAAAAAGTACAATAACTTCTGGGAAAGTACAACTGTAGGAAATCTAATCAGAAGAAGATCACTTTATCCCTTGGACTATGTGAACTTGAAGACTGTAGCCTCTAGAGAATGCAGCAGCAATTTTTACAAGAGTTCTTGATCTCTGTGTGTATGTATCTGATCACAATGATTGGAAACTCTAGTTATAGAGTTCAAGAAATAACTGTTTTAGCAGTTATTCTGATGTGTGCGAGACTGGATTGCGCCAAATTGGGTTGTGCCAACCTCCTGTTGTGCCAACTTTTATTCAGTTGTTAAGTCGTGTACTAACTGTATTTAGACGCGTGGCATCATGTGATTGAGATGTGCGTGGTCGTGTACAGGATAGTAGACACGTCTTGAGAGATTAGTAGACATGTGTGCCACGTCATCCTGCTTTAGATTGTAAGTTGTCTCAACTTCATCAGGTTGCACGAGCTTCGGTCAACTGCGCCTGATTGAGCTGCACCTAGACACATGGCAGCTTTTGAGCCAAAGTCATTCAGATTGCGCCTAGGCACAACTAAAGATTTTTTCGAGATTGCGCACAGCTGTCTACCAACTCTCCTTGAGCGGCATAATTCACGGGATTCGAAAAGATTTTTCTCGTTCACTGTGGTGTCAGTTGTCAGTGCTGTCAGGTAATGATGGCCATTAAGTGTCAGACGCCACGTAGATTTTGGCGCAATAAGACTGGGCGCAGTCTGATATCAGGCGCAACCTGATCAGTGGCGCAGCTTGTTCTCTGAACTTCATATCAGTGGCGCAACCTGATCTTTGGGGCACAACTTGATCACTGATTAGTATGTTCAGGGCACAACTTAATTTTTAGGCCCTACAAGACCCCCCTTCAAAGTTTTTAAAACTTAAAAATGTTTCAAAGTTTTGAAATACTTTGAATTTATAAAAAAATTGACTGAGTCAAGTTGCGCCAGTTTTGCGCAATCTGTTATGACCAATTACGATTCATCATGCACGATTCAGGATGACTGTTAGGATCCTGACTTTCTGGCTATAAATAATCTTCGTTTACTCCACTGTCATTCTTTACTTTCACTTTTAATCTTCTGAGAAAATTTTTATAACTTTAGCAATCCTCTTTTTCGACCATCTTCTTGACGACATGGCCCCCAAAAGGACTGTTGCTGACAAAGGAAAGGCCATCGCCACTCCTTCAACTCGTATTCCGCCTGTCCATGTGCCACAATACGCACCGCCTTCTTCTCGTCGAGAAACAGCCAACCCAGCAATGGATGGTAATTAAGAGCGAGCCGATTCAATTTATGAGCGATGATTTCATCAATAATTGATTTGCATCCCTCTTTTTAGAGTGTGGAGTATCACAAACTTTGTGTCACCCCTTCTTAGGGTATGGTCGCCCTTTTTTTGAACACTGTTCATTTTTATGAACCGTATTGCGCATATTGTTGCGTACTGCACGACTCAATTTGAGGCGCAACTCAGTATGCGGCACAACCTGAGGTGTTGTGCAACTTGAGTTTCGTGCAACATGGCATGTGGCGCAACCTGGGTTGTGGGGCAACCTAAGTTTTTGTGCAACACATCTCGTAGTGCAACTCAGAGAATCTATGTAACTCAAGAAGTCATACATCTTTGTTTTGCTTCTAAATTTTTTTTTTGTTCGTATGTCTCTTTGCAGTTAATATCAGGGAAGACCCGAATGCAGAAAGGTTTGCTTCAACATTTAACGTCCCAGAGTATAGAGAGAATTTGTCTTATGTCACTTTCCCTCAATATGATGGTCCCGAAGCACGAAGAATTCTACTCATAGATCAAGATAATCAAACTCTTTTGAACTTGATGAACGGTGAACTCCTTCAGAGCTTGGATACTATAGTCCACAAAAAACCTACATTTTTATTCGGGGATGCTATCAAGAAAACCTCCCAACCTAAGGCAAGAAAAGAGACAAGATATTTCTTAAAGGGAAACAATGCCATACATCTAACAGAAATATCACGATCTATGGCATTATCCCAGTATGCTTTTGCTAGCTATCCTAGAAGGATGTCATGGGATTTGACTCCTCTCCAACAAGCAAGAGTCGGTCGGATCTGTTATAAAGTGGGTCCGCAGAATAAAGACCTTTTTTACAGCACTTCTGAAAAATATAGCACACACTTAAGAGGTTTAAGGCCGAGCTGCATCCCTCCTGAGGATTCTTTCCTACTTCTTCAAGTCAGAATACCTATTTTTGCAAATACATTTACAAAAGCTAAAGGAAGATATCCAGAATGCGCTATGCGCATGACAGGCCTGGTAAACCCTGGAATGAAGCATTGGAGTAGCTTGTCCATATGGATTTTAGAGGAATTTAAAGACAGGCTCATTGATCTGGGCCTCTATAATCCCATCTACACTACGGTATATGGCATTCATCCAAACCCTCATATGTTCTTGGCTTTAGTAGAGAGATATAACAAATGCACTGGGACCTTTATGACATCTCATGGAGAAATAGGATTTGCTCTTAACAAGATGGAATATATCTCTCGTCTTTCGATGGATGATAACCCATATGAAGAATATGTACCCACAAATAATGAATTAGATGCTCTAGCAAAGGAGAATCTCCAGATGATCTCAGTTTTCCAAGAGCTACTGTGTCACTATAAAATCTGCTCACTCTACTACGAAAGTGCCACTACGGGTACTTGCTATATCACAAAATGGATGCCATATCTGTTCCTAGGTCATGTATGGGAAGACAAGCCACTGGACAGTCAAGCTTGTACGCCTCGGAACCTTTTGATAGAAGTGATATACAATTATTGATGGAAAAACATAATCATGGGGATGTCACCTTGACTGAGGACTCGGGTCTGGTCAAGGCTGGCGATGTTCTTCAAAGTTATCTTAGACAGGGTTACAGACCTATGTCTCCAGAAGCCCAACTGGCAGGCTTTCTATCTTTATGGCTACGGCATTTTGTAATTCCGGGAGCCAGTGCGGTTGACAGATTCCACCGGGGTGTTTTGTTCGCTGGAACACGTCTTGTATTTGGATACAAGATAGATCTCCTATCAGCCATGACCTGTCGTCTGAATGCTGGATTGCGTTCTTTTGTAGACACCATGCTGCAAGATAAGGATAGTCGGTCGGATTTCTCCCGTACTGAAATGCCATATACTTATTTGTTCGGGTGGTTATTGCTACACCATCCCTGTTTAATGAACCCGGATATAGGACCTGCTGATGGAGACTTCATCGGGCGTTTTGCTAATGCTCATTGGAAATATACTGCTCTTTCAGAGTGTCGACTTGCCTTGGACCGTGGATCAGGGTGGTATTTCCAGTGTGTTGGCCCCCCTTCAGGGTATGATACTATGCCTCCACAGATGATGGACTTACTCCGTTTAAGTCCAAACATCTTTTCCTGGCTTAAGATAATTCGGCCCTCTCACTTGGTCTATAGATTTGAAGAAGAATGCTATTTGGAACCGTATTTGCCGAGTCGATTTGCACGACAGTTCGGGTATGATCAGCTTCATGTAGGAAATGCAACCACTTGCCTACAGGCCAAGGGTTATCTTATTTATGGGGCTAGGGCTTAGAATTATTACAATGCCCGAGGCACAAAAGCTATTTTTTCTATGCCTTATAAACTTTCTCAAGGCCCGCGTATGTTATATTCATATGCAAACGTCTATACTTCAGCGAACACATTCGCTGAAAGTTTCCACCCTGCACATAGCTTCGCGATTGAAAAGAGAATTAAACAGGGGAAACGTACTCTTTAGTCTTTCCGGGATGTAGAAGACAGAGATCCTGCCGATGTACCCTTGGAGGCATCAATTTTAATAAATTTTGCTGACCCAGTTCAAGATCCTTTAGATATATCCATAAAGATGCGAAAAGAAAAATCCCTTGTTAAAGGCTTGAAGAAGAGAAAGACTAAGGAAATGACAGCCTCTTCTCAACGAGATAATCCTCCTAATTATCCAAGAGCTCCTGAGAAGAGGAAAAGAACATCACTGGTTATCAATGAACCAGTGACTACGAGAACAACTCGTTCTCAATCAAGACAGTTGCTTCTCAGTTCTTCTTCTGGAGAGAAGGATATTACCCCTTCTTCTATTCAGAAACAGGGGAAGTTTACAGAAGGAGGAACTTCTGCTTCCTTGATTGACCCAGAGGGTAATCGTCATGAAGCTGTTGCAGGGCCAGACGCACCGATACTCAAAGAAGTTAGAAGAAAATTGGGCATTGCTGAAGAAGAACCATCTCAAGAAGGTAATATCACAGATGTGAAATATCCTTATTGTTAATTTTTATCAGAGATATATATCTAAATTGCTTTTCCTTGTATTGGTTACTCTAACAGATGTCCATCCACCTGTCACCATTATGACAGTAAATATTCCTGCCAATGTACTGGCTGCAGCAGGGATAACAATTCCCTCTCCAACTCCCGTGAGTCCAAAAGCTTCCTTTCCACAGCAAGATCTACCCCCACAAGATACTTCGGAAGCTCAAGTATCTACTCATTCAGGAGAGGCAGTGATCGATGCATTGAACGGTTGCGATTTTAATTATGAAACTTATGATGAGGATTGGGACAACATTACTAAAGAAAAACAAACTTTAGCAAATATACCATCATCACGAGAAAGCCCAGTTGATGAAGATCCTTTACTTGCTGAAGATGAGGAGGATGTGGCTCATGATAAAGAATACGTCAATCTTCCTGAAGTTAATGAACCCACAATTACTGAGCAGCCTGAAATGTCTAAGGTGGCAACAGAATTAGTAAATGAAACTCCAGTAACTCTGCCACCCCCGACTGAATCGGGAGCAGGGAGTAGTCAGGCTACCATGTCTGCAGAGACTCTGTCTAAGCTTCAGTCCGAAACAGTTAAAGCTATTAAGACTCCTCATAATGTACTCAGCTCAGGTAAATTTCCTAATGTGAACAATTTTGTCATAGCATTTTTAGCATTATATGTTATTCACATAAATGACATATGTGATTTGTAGAAGCACCTACTAGGACTGTAGTCGGGGAAGGAAGCTCTTCTCATATTAGTGCTCCAGATAAAGTACTTCCACCTACTAAAGCTGTGAAGACTTCTGCAAACATAGTAGCTACTCCAGGAGCCCTGGCAGCTAACAAATTTATGGTGACTTCTTTCACAAGAGTTTTCTTTATGTCTTTGGAGCCCTTAGTTCATAGAGTTATGGAGAGAGAATATGTCCCTTTCAGTACCATTAGAACTCCCACTACATTCTTGATCGAAGGCATCCGTAGTCAATGAGACGAAGCTCAAGCTTCATTTTTGGAACATATTTTGGATGAGCTAGAGAGTTCAATTAAGGCTTACAAGGAGCTTAAAGGAGGAGATATCGAGCCACTAGTAAACACGGAATATGAAACCATCGTTCAAGAAGCAGAAATTAGTAAAGCTGATTTTGAAACATTCCTGCTGGCTTTCACTAGACAGTCCTCTGAGCTAGATGTTCAAATTTCTGATATAGCTGTTGTTTCTGAGAGTCATAAGACTAAGGCTACAGAAGAAGAGAAAAAGGCTGCTGATCTAAAAGCCAAAATTGCTCAACTTCAGGCAGAACTCTAAACTACTGAGCAGAACATAGAACAAGAAAATCAATTGTACCAATCTGCTGTTGATCAGGTGGAGATTTTGAAGAATCAGAAGAAGGAATTTGAACGTCTTCAGAATGAAGAGCTAACACGTCGAACTGCTGCTCTACAACCATTCGATCCTGAATCAGGACGAGTTGAAGCTAGGCAGAGAGTGCAAGATTCTCGTGATGAAAGAATTCAAGTTCTGAAGAAGCAAATTGTAGAACTTATCATCTATCCTTCAGAGTAAAAATGGGCAAATTTTGTTGTTTCTTTCTACAATGTATTTTTTTTCTTTTACAGAAAGAAATTATAAAAACTTTTATGTGGTTCTATTACTTGTTGCATATCTAGTTGCAGATATAAGTAATAGAATAGAAAATATATTCAGAGGTGCTAGACATGATATATTTCATGATTTAGAAAATAACAATATTCATTATATCTGCTCAGAGGTAATGTGGACGTGACAGAATATAAAGTTTAGCAATACTGTTATTTCAATAGACAACTTTATCAGAGGTAAAAAACGTGACAAGTTGCTGATATAAATAATCGAAATTCAGAGGTGTAGAGAACGTGAATTCACATTATTCAAAATAAGAGACAATAAATGTCCGATGGATGATAAGTCAAAGAAAGTGAATGAATAAACAGTCATTTCAGTTTTTAAAGAAAAGATGCTGGCGCATTAGATTGAAGATAGTTCTTAAATCTTGAATGTGATCTTCTTTGAGATGACTTTTGACAGCAATATCATCAACATAGCATTCGACAGTCTTTCGCAGATGATCGCGAAAAATAGTACTCATATGTAACACCCAGTTTTCCAGATGAGGGTAATTTTGAAATTTTATAATTATAATTATTATTTATTGATAATTATTTCATATTATAATTTTTTGTGATTTTTTTAATCATTTTTAAACTATTTAAAATTATGACTTGTGATTTTGACATTTTACTATTGTTTGGTTTTAATTTCGAGGAATTTATCACCCCCCAGTTTTCAGGAACAGGAGTATTTTTGTCATTTTGTATTTTTGAAATTTATTTTATTATTTATGATATTGTTTTGGGGTTATTTGAGTCGGGTTCGAATTTCAGCTCAATCCGACTTGAAACGGAGACCCGGAGGTAGTTTGACTCTAGTGGGACCCACGCACTAGTTAGGCATGGCCCACATGATATTAATTTTAGTCCACATGATAGAAATATTTTAGTTAGAGGTTAGACTAATTATTATGGATAAGGTTAGTGTGGTTAGAGACTTTAGAATGACTAATTTAGCCCCAACCAATTAGCCCTTTCCTAATACTCATAGAATAGGTTAGTAGGGGCTTTTGGACTTTTCCTAATAGGACAAAACCATCTTTATGGCCAGCCACAATAAGGATAGGGTTGAGCCTCCCATTTGTCATTATCCATCTATTTTTCTCTCTCTTGTTCTTCCCCAAATTCCTAGAGAGCAATCCCTAGCAATTTCTCCACCAAATTTTTCCATTTCACCACCAAATCTTCTTCTTTTCTTCTCCATTCTAGCCAAGGAGGAAGCTACCCAAGTTTGGGAGGATTCGGAGCTCGTTCGTGTCCTTTTGGAATCTCTACGTGGCGGTGTCGCTCCGGGAAGATTTTTCTTCGATTCGATCTACCGGGAGGTATAAATCCCTTCTTCTTTTCATTTTCTCATGCATATAGGTCTATTTTGAACCCATAAGAATGACCCCCATGGTTGTATCTCCATTTGTGTCCATTTTGTGTCCATTTGGAGGTCATAGGAGTGTCCTTTGTGTTGTGGATGTGTTCATGTTACATATATAGATTTATATATATATTGTAATGAGAGTGTATCTATATTTATATATGTAATAAATGGTTCATGATGATTATATAATCAAGTTTGTGAGTGTGGTTCCTCATATTATTATTGCTATTATTGTTGTGGATAATTAGGATATATATTGTGTATTCTTTTGGCTCAAACTATCTAAATCCGTCATAATTTTTATCCACGTTTTTAATTTCAGCCCTAACTTAGAAATATCATAACTTCTAGCTCAAAGCTCGGTTTAATCTTTCGTTTTTTTTAAAAGAAGCGTATTGAAGTTAGCTTTCTAAAAACATGTAATAATATTCCTAATTCTTTCTGTAACGTTTTGGAGAATTATTTGAGTGTCAGCTGTACGAAAGATAAATGCGTTCTCGTGTTTTTGCGATTCCGGGAGTTTCCGAAAACGAAAATACGATCCGTTTGAAGTTTCGAAAAGCTAACACATAGATCTATAACATACTTTAATCCTAAATTTTAATTCATGCTGAGATGGTACAGTATTGATTATTAGTAGGAGTTACTATTCGGTATATGCATCTTGTGCACCCTTGTGTGTAATATAATGTTCTATTTGATTTTAACCCATGTTAATGTATATACATTATGTAATTAAATAGAGAATGCAAGCATGAGTAAATGGTTAAATAAATGATGTATGAGGTGTAAGTATCCTATCTAATGTAAGCATGTATAAGTATGGCTTGTGATGAATATGTAGGTTCCATAGTATGTAATGTATGGTGCATATAGTGGCGCAAGAGAATAAATAAATGATGAATGAATGCAAGCATGAATGTAATGTAATAATAGATATAATGCATGATATGTTAGATGAATGAAATGATATATATCCTCTTTACATTAATGTATATATGGTTGAATGCAAGCATGTAGGAATGCAATTAATGTAATGTATGTAAGCAATACAAAAATGCATGAATGAAAGAATGATATACAATGCATGCATGAAAGTATATAATGAATGCTAGATATAAATGCAAGGTATATATGTAATGATAGATATGAATGCATAATGTATAAATATTGTAAATGCAATATCAGATTTCATATGTAGACATAGAACCAATGCATAGCTGATATTTAGATTGAATGTTAGTTCATTTTAGGTTGTTTGAACACTGAACTATCCATGTAAGCATATATACCTTCCTTTTCCTATTGCCAAGCCAATTTTAGTTTTTAATATAGTGGAATGTCTATGAATGTAATGTTAACCTTCAACCCCTTAATTCGAAATGTTAGTTAATTTTAGTATTAGACGATGCATGAGCTGTATGCATATGGGATATTGGCTTAATGGCAGATTTTAGATAACATGGTTCATTTTATGTGGTTAGTTACACCAGTTTATGGGATATCTCACTTTAGTTTATATGTAAATGTGGAACTAAACTGAGAATGAACTTCACCCTCTGCACAAGGACACCCTCTGCACAAGGACACCCCACTCTATATCAACCACCATGCCATGTAACCCTTCTCTAAATGATTGCTATAATATATATAGATTTATGTAAAGTATAGATGCATGTTAGTTATAACTTAAATAGTCTCTACTCTAATGTATATAGATGTATACTTGTAGCCATGCATGTAAGTATAATACATGTATAATGTAGATGGGTTAGCTTTGTGCCATGTGTAGTGTAAACTCATAACTAGTATTGATTTCTCTTTTCATGTACACCTCCATGTTCACACACACACACATAGCTTTAAATGTTAGTTCTTTTCTCTTATATATATATATATATATATATATAATATCGAATATGCATGATAGTGATGTATCTTGATGTGTGACTTGTGTTGGCTTGTATAGCCTTGTGATTGGTGTGTGATTGCTAGACTAGGCTTGGTTAGGCCTAGTGAGACTTATTAGACTTGCTGGGGTTAGGAGTGGCCTAGTTGACCTAGTTGACTGGTGGAGTTGACTGGAGTTGACCAAGTGTTGACTTTAGTCTATTTTGACCTAGACAGCATACAGACACATCGTAGATTATATTTATCATCCCATATATACATCTTGACTTGTGTTGCTCTAACTAGGAGTCAGGTACCTCATCTCGGACAGTACATTTACTTCAGACATTCAGATACCAGGCGAGTACATTCTCTGACCGTTTCATACTTGTATGGATTTACATTCTTGCTCTAGATTACTGTACTTGATGCTGACACGACTGTTATCACGGATTGGTACTATATGGATCTTCTTTTGAGATGTTATCTCCTTGTATTCACTAAATACATATTGTGATGTGCGTTTCACTTCCATATTGCATTTAATGAATACCCATATTCTTGTATACTCATTGTGCATATTGTACTCTCATTATCACATGAGCCCCAGGGATAGACCATTGTACACTATTGTATAACATTGTACATCCATTGTATAATATTATACACTATTGTATAAGATAACGTAACTGGAGTAGATCCTTGTGTATTGATTGGGGAGGGGGAGTAGAATTGGTTATGTACTCAAATCCTATTGTACAATATTGTATAACTATTGTATATGTCTATTGTACACCCACGTACAATGGAGTTACCATTGCATTTTCCTAGCCCGTTTACATAACCAGATTGTACTCTAAAATCACATGTTCCTTACAGTTCTTACTTATCATATTTAGATATTTCCTGTTATCAAATCTCTACTATTTTTCATATATCTTCTTCTTTCAGTATTTCATGTACTTTACTCTATTGCATGCTTTATATTTCCTAACTCGATATGAACTGCGTGAGATGTTTTGTGCTCGCTCCCGTCCTGACTGGACCTGTTGAAAATTTTACAGAGGATGATGAGGCACCCTGCACCCTTACTTGGAGTTTGCCTAGTTGACACTCGCGACCTGGACCCCTGGGGAGGTTCAGGCAGCTGCTCAGGATGATACCTTGTATAGTGTAGATAGCTTAGACTGTCCTTTCTTTTCATGTTTAGCTGTTGTCTTAGTTTCAAAGTTGTATATTTTAGAGATATTAAGACTTTGTTATCTCTTTCTGCTATACCTCAGTTGAGGATTTTTTATCTATTTCCATCATGCTACATTCTACCTTAGATTGTGATTGAGTTGTACCTCTGTGTTGGCCTCCTTATGGAGAGTATTCATATTATGCTAGTTATAGTTCATGACCTAGAACAGCGTTCTACCGTCGACACTGCGGCGTAGGCTGGGCGTTGTTACGTTCTCGTACCCTCACAGTGGGTGCGGGTCGTGACATCATAGCCCGCTGGTAAGTTGCACCTACGTTCTTAAGACCAAACGGCATGACCGTATAACAGTACACACCCCGAGAAGTACAAAATAAAGTATGTTTCTCATCTTCAGGATTCATCCGGATTTGATTATATCCAGAAAACTCATCCATGAAAGAAATTCGTTCGAATCCACATGTATTGTCGATCATGACATCAGTAATTGGGAGAGGGAACTCGTCTTTAGGGCAAGCATCATTAAGATCCCTAAAGTCTATGCAAACTCGAACCTTTCCGGTCTTCTTCAGAACTGGTACAACGTTGGCTACCCAGTCAGGATGTTGTTCTTCTCTGATAAAACCGTAAGCTATAAGCTTTTTGACTTCATCATCAATTGCATCCATCATTTCAGGCTTGAATCGTCGTTGTTGTTGTTTGACCGGCTTGGCATTCGGCAGAATGTTAAGCTTGTAAGTTGCAATTTGAGGATCTAATCCTGGCATATCTTCGTAACTCAAAGTGAAGACATCAATATATTCACGAATAAGATGAATTAACTCTTGTTTATCATCCTCTGGGAGATTTTTGCTAATGAAGATTGGTCGTGATACACCCTCCTCTCTAATATCAATTTGGACAAGTTGATCTTCAGTAGGTGGTTCTCGTTGTTCGAAACGAAGTTTCCACTGATTGTGCCTAAGGGTCCACTTCAGGAGCTTATTCAATGTTATCTTCATCTTCTTCTGAGAATTTGGCAGACACCATGTTAGAAGATACCATCACCCTATGAACATGACCAATGCTGGTGTCAGAATCCCATGAAATAGAATCAGAAGAGTTAGATTGTTCTTCTTCATCAGATTCAGAAGGTTCTGGAGTTGGGAGAGGTGAAGCATAACCTAAGCACCGCTTCGATTTACTGTGGTATTATTGTGATTTTCCTTTTGGAACAGCAATACGAAGGGGAGTCCGCCTTCCTTTACCATTGTTTAGGCCTGTTATGAAATCATAGCCCATTTTACGGATGATGGCTTTAGATTGTGGACTATAGCGGCGTAATTGTAGCCTTCCTGTATCATCTCTATTATTATTATAGAGCACAATTTTTGGTTCCTCTCTTTTGTTGAAGAATATAGGCTTTACATCTTTCTTTCGAGACGGTACGACTCTTGTATTGAATCCAATGATACCACATTTCGCAGAGATGATATGACTTCTATTGTAAGTGGTTTAAAGTTATCTAGTATATCCAAATAATACTAAGTATAGTAAAAGACATCAGTATACTGTAAAGGAGATGCTTTATTGATTTTTACACCATCATTTACAACAGGAAATTTAGCCTTAGTAGGCTTAGTCAGATTGATGACAAGAGGGAGAGAAGAAGAACGAGAAGGATGAGGGAGCTTCTTGCGACGAAGGTCGATTACAAGCGGCTCAGAAGAGGTGAGCTCTCTTTGTTCCCGACTATTACCCTTGGGCTGCTTCTCATGGGGAGGAAGATAGATAGTCAGTGGTTTGGAAGACTGAGGACATAAGGTACATCTTTTGACGGGAATCACCAGAGTATCATTTGGCACACTCTTCTGTTCTTCATCTGTGTCCATTGCTAGTACTACCTTCATGAATTCTTTCTTGTACATGCGAGAATCGTTGCAATATGCTTCAACCCCTTTGAAAGGATTCAAATCTGTAACCTCTTTTTGGACTTCTCCTTTACCATCCATATATTTAAAACATTGGTGGAGCATAGAGGGTATAATATTGTGTTCATGGAGGAATGGCCTTACCAACAAAGCGTTGTATGAGCCATGATTGTCAATAACATAGAAAGTTACCTTTGTACGAAGATTGCCAATTTGAAGTTTTAGGCGTATCTTCCCCAAAGGTTCACTTCTTCCTTGATTAAACCCTAGGATAGTAGTGATAGTCGTAGAAAGGTTATGCACTAGGATCTTCAAAGCATCCAGTAAAGACTTCGGCATAATGCTAAGTGCGGACCCTGGGTCAATCAAAATGTGATCTACTTTCATGGTGTCCACATATCCCGTAAAATAGAGAGGATGATCATGACGATTGTCTTCTAACAACATGTCATCTTGTGTAAAAGTGATATTGGGCATTAATTCAAATACACTATGACAATATGCACAGCTTACTAGCTCCTTTTTAGGCTTTTTGAGAAAAGTAAGACAAGCGTCAGCCTGCATCAAGGCTTTACTTAACGTCTCTCGAGTCTCTTTTGAGAGACGTAAGAGTTCAAAGATTGTCAATCTTGCTGGAATATTGGCCAATTGAGACAATATATCAAAATTATATGGCTTCTCAAGTCCGAGAGATGAGGACTTCTTCAATGCTTTATCAAAGCGGACAGGTTGTTTCCCCTTGTCGGCTGCTATTGGTTTAGGAGGAGATGGTTCGACCGCCGGCAAGGATGTGGATGGTATATTCTCGCCAGGAGAAGATGATGAAGGAGGAACATCAGGAGATGGTGTCACGACCCGCACCCTAGAGTAAGGGCACGAGAAGTGGGTACGTCCAGCCTACGCCGCAGTGTCGGCGGTAGAACGCTGTCCTAGGTCAATCATCTAACAATACCAAAGTACCTGTACAGTTTATACTTTTCGAATGGAGGTGACATAACAATATACATCTCAATCACATCTAGGGTAGAAGAACGAAAGACAGATAGATAGTAACTCAAGAGAACAGTATCATAGATGAATAAGTCTAAGTGTCTAGTACAACATAATATCCAGAATGTCGACCCAATATACAGAATAAGTCTAAGAGTCTATACATCTCAACGTCTCGAAATACAACTCAAAATGTGAGACAAAATGATAATACAGAAAATACTGTCTAGCTAAACTAGCCTAGACTACAGGGGCAACATCCTCAGCTGAAGGTGGATCCTGCTGAGGGTCCACAACATAAGTGTCATCTAGTCCTGCTCCATAATAGGTAGTCACCAGGGCCTCATCCTCATCCTCTGTAATATTTTCAACAGGTCCAGTCAGGACGGGAACGTCCGCACAATACATCTCACACAGTTCATAACAGGTTAGAAAATACGATACAGGCAATAGAGTAAGATACAGGAAATGCTGAAAGGAAATATACGCTGTAAAAGAGATAGCTGTAATGAAATATCTACTGTATATAGAGAACTGTAAGTGACTAGTGATGTAGAGCACAAGATAGGCATATGAATAGCTAGAATTTATACATGATTACACTACTGAGTTTGCACATGATTACACTACTTTGGAATTATTCACATGTCCACTTCTACTCCCCCGTTACCCCAATCAATACACAAGGATCTATACAAGTTATGTTATTATACATGATATCACATGGGGCCCATGAAAGGGTGCACATGATAGTATACATAAGGGCTCAGTAAACATGAGAGTACATGATCACATGAGTATACATGCATGATGGAAGCACAGGAGTACATGATGAAAGTGAAACACACGTAACATGAAGTACCCGATGCTCCCGAGGGGGATAACATCTCATGTAAAGATCCATATAGTACCAATCCGTGTTACCAACGTGACAGCATCAAGTAAAGTAATCTAGAGCGAGAAGTAAAGCTTGAACAAGTATGAAACGGTCAGAGAATGTACTCGCCTGATAACTGAATGTCTGAAGAGGATATACTGTCTGAGGAGAGGTGTATGGCTCCTAATCAGAGCAATACAAGTCACAATGTATCCACAATGGTAAAAATAAAGTATACAATGCATACTACATGATTCTAGGTCAATCTGGTCAAAAGTCAACTCTTGGTCAACTCAATAGTCAAACTGGGTCACAGGAAGTCATACTAGGTCACAGGGGATCAAACTGAGTCAAATAAAGTCAAACAAGGTCAAACAAGTCAAGGTTAGTCAAATCTAGGTTAAAGTCAGCTCTTGGTCAACATTCTAATCAAACTAGTCAAATACTAGTCAACATGATCAATCTGGGTCAAGTCTAGGTCAAACTTAGACCAACTAAGGTTTTGGGTCAAACAAAGACTAGTCAGCAAGGTGATTAGGTCAATGGTCAACTATCTAAGTCAATACCACAAGGTTAAGGTATAACCAATACCTATACAAGTATACCACACATATATATACATATATATATAATACCATTCTTAATCCTATATTCAAGCTAATCCCACATTCCAATCTCAAGTCATGACTTGACTCTAAGTATCTAACTTAACCCATACATAAGTCCTTCCACAAAACCCAAGTCACAATAGTATACTCATATATAGGTCAACCCTAAACCAACTAGTTAATAGCCTAGGGTTTAGTCAAACTTAGTCAACAAGTCCTCTTAAGTCTATCCAAACCATTTCTAGGTCAATTAGGTCATGTTTGACCTAAGGTTGACTTTGGTCAACCCTTAGTCAACAAGGGTCAATTTGGGTTAGCCCCTATGCCATAGGCTAGTAGCTTAGGCCATAGGCTAATGGTTATAGGTTTTCATCTAACCAATATTTAGAAGACATACATATATATATATATATATATATATATATATATATATATATATATATATATATATATATATATATATATATATATATACACATACCACATAAACACATAGGCCTATAGCCTATGAAATTCCCATTCACCCCAGGTATCTATGTATAGACACAATATATATAATGACACTAATATGAACTAATACAATATATACATAGTACCCACATTTATACCTAAAATATATACATATATAGACAACTATAATATATACATATATATATATATATATATATATATATACATATATATATATATATATATATATATATATATATATATATATATATATATATATATACATACCACATAAACACATAGGCCTATAGCCTATGAAATTCCCATTCACCCCAGGTATCTATGTATAGACACAATATATAATGACACTAATATGAACTAATACAATATATACATAGTACCCACATTTATACCTAAAATATATACATATATAGACAACTATAATATATACATATATATACATTCCATATATATATAAACCCATTTATATATATATCCTCAACTATATATATTCCAATCACCCATATATATATATAAGATGACACTAAGTATCTAATACCAAAATGTATATATATCATATATATATATATACATATATATATATATATATATATATATATATATATATATATATATATATATATAACCTATTTATATATTACATATATATATATATAGAGGGTGAAAGACTTAGAGTGAGAGAGAGAGAGAGAGAAGAGGACGGTGAGAGAGAGAGCTGCTGTACATAGCAAGGGGGGAAAGGGTTCCAAAATTCCTGGACAGGAAATGCCCCCAAACACACACACACAATGACATATATACATATATATATGTATATACACCACAACTACACATATACACTACTACAAACCCTCAAAACTCATCCTCACTCTCACATACATATACTACGTATATATATACTAGAAATACACTAATACATGTATAAATCAGAATCAAAATCGATTTGAAATTCGATTTTGCAAAATTGGAATAAACCCAAAAACTGGAACTGTGCACAGTGCACTCGAGATAGGGTAATTCCAAATTCACACACAAAATCGAGCTGAGACCCAAATCCCAAGGTTGGTAATTAATGCCCCATGGGTATACGTGTCGTGTGTGTCGATGGGAGTCCACCACGACACGACACGGCGTGTCCAGAGGTCATCAAACGAAATCGGGTAAGCACAGATACTGTGCAGTATCACAGCATCGTGCACGTGTTCACGTGTCTCGTGCTCACGACACAGGACACGTGAAGTGTCGTGCTCGTGTCCCTAGGTTCGCCTAGGGTCAGGCTACACACCTAGGACCCTGACACGTACCCACGTGTCGCCGTGTCCAAATGGGAAGCCAGTATCAGTCGTGAAAACACGACTGATACGCGTGTTTGGCACCGCGTCGAGCACGTGTTCTTGCGCCTCGTGGACACGACACGAGCCACGTGGGGCCTCGTGGTCATGCCCACGTGTAGCCCACGTGTAGGGCTACACACTCGTGCAAACACGAGGTGTCCTCGACTCGTGTCCATGCGACACGAAGGCCGTGTCTAAGTCGGATTTCGACTGAAACTGTGCACGTGTATGGCCAGTGCGGCCCCGATTTCGTGTCCGATACAAAACGATACGTCATGAAACTTTGGGGGCATGTTCACAGTCATTGCCCCCTCGTGTCCACCAATTTTGGTGGGTCCTAGTGGCCTGTGCAGTGAGCACGAAGGGTGTGGTAGCAGGACACTGTACGCGTGTATCATGCAGTGAGTTCGTGTCCAATTTGGACACGGACACGACTCGGAAATGTGTCCAATCTACTTGGGTTGTGACCTAGAAGTCTAGGGCTACCAGAAAACATAATTTGTTTTACATCTTAACAAAAACCATTCCTTTGAGGTATTTCATCATACAAGGTTTCCTAGTCTAGGATACGTGTCCGATACGGACACCAAACCAATCCTATTTTTCACCAAACTTGACCCACAGTTCCCTAGTACCTAGATGCATGCAAATATGAAGAAAAATTAGAGTTTTAACTAAGTTTGAGAGCATTTACCTATTTGTGCAAATCTAATGAAAAATCAATAAGGAGGGGGGGTGTGTCCTTCAACTTTGTGATACCAAAAGCCCCTCAAATCCTTGATAGCAGGCCCTAACTAGTACCCTCTAGTGTAGGGGAGTCCAATGCAAGAAACTAGAGGTGATTTAGATCAAAATTGATCAAGTTATGGGTGTTTGAAGAAAAAGGATTTTTCTAGGTTTAAATTCATGTAAAATATTCATGAATGATGCAATGGGATCATATAGCAAGGTGTGGCTGCTAGGGGGTACCCTTGGCCGGCCATGGCATGGGGGGGTGTCCTTGGGTTGCTTCCAAGCTAAGGGGAAGACTTTCATGGCAAAAGGGTTGATATTTTGGATATTTTGTGGAAAATATCCATAAAGTAGATATCAAGATATTTTCATGGCTTTAACCATTGGAATATCTATCCTCTAACATTCTAGGTTAGTGGCTAACTTCTAGATTAGGGCTAAACTAGGTTAGGAACTAACATGACACTAATCAATATTAAATAATAATAAAAACACATAAATCCAAATAATTCTAAATAATTTCTAGAAAATTACCAAAATACCATTTAGGCTAAAAAGCCCTAATTTGGTGTTCTAAGCCTATGGCTAAGCTCTCATGGTCATGGCAACTTCTAGGTTAAGAAAAACTAGGGTTTACACTAAGTTATACTAACAAAGTCACAAAGTCATAAGTCATGACTTAGAAAATGGTTTAACTTAACTAAAATCACCAGAAAATCATACCATGACTAAAATACCACTAATAAATAATAAAAATAATAAATTTTCAAAATCCCCAATTTTAGAAAATAGGGTGTTACAAGTCTACCCACCTTAAAATAATTTCGTCCTCGAAATTTAGATGGTCGTACTTCTCCTAGGTCAAACCTCCAACAATCAGGGACGAAGCCACTACCTAGGCAACATACAAGGTCAACAAGCAAATATGGGTAGTAGACCTATACTGGGTCATGTCCAAAAATTGGCTGGCAGTTTTAGGTCATAAGGTGCTCTTAATCCAAATCGAAATCAAAAGTAACTCCATGGGGTAAACCAGGATGGAGCCTCGGGTCAGAAAAAATCGTACTAAGCAAATAAAGCACACAATGGTATGCCTAAGTGGGACACTAAGGTCATGGGTGTAGTATGTCATGTCTAGGTCATGTATGTGAAGTCAGTTTTGAGAAAACAACTAGTCTTGTGCTCCAAATTTAAAAGTCACGGTAACGTGCCTACGATGATCATAATTTAGAGTGGGAAAGATCTATGGCCTAAATTGAACCAAAAATCGTGATGAAATAGTAGTATAAAGGACAGGTTTAAGTGGGACAGTCTGTGGTCTCATCTAGGTGCACTAATCATTCTAGATCAATACTGTCCTATGGTATCAAAACGTACAAGCAATCTAAGGTGTCCTAATTGGGAAGGTAAGGGAACAACAATCATCAAGGCTATAGGGTCGTCTACCATCCTATATGAAAATGGGTCATTAACAAGTGAGAAATTATTAAAGTTACCATTCCATAAAAAAAAATTGAAAATTTAGGTACAAACAATCACAAATAGATTTTAGTCTTGACACGATCTAAGTTGATCAATTTTTAGGATAAATTAAGATTGGGCAAGATGGGAAATCAATGAAATCAAGTATGAGCACGAGCATCCAATGATGAAGATCCAGGTCATAATTAAATTTAATCCAACTGGATATGAATATGAGGTTCATAGGTGATGAAATAATTCCAAGGAGAATTGTCAAGGCTGTTGCGGATAAGATTCTAAGGCAAGTTTAACTATGTCTCCATCCACGTAGATTAATATATGAAAAAGCGAATCCAAACGCAATAGGTTGATCAGACCATCATGCGCCGGTTCTGATTAGATAATATGTTAGTGGGTGCGCACCCAATAAAATATATCATGATCAAGCTCAAAAAGGATAAGCTTGTAAAACTAAGGATAAATTTGTAGCATAAGATATAAGTAAGGGTGGAAATGATAAAAGAAGATACATAGTCCAAGATCCTTAACCAATCGGGTCAAGCATTCAAGATAAGGTACGAGGTTAAGTATTTTAAGGATTCAAGCAGAACACCATCACATGCCAGGTCGAAAGAATTGTGCCAAGATGGATCTCTAATTGAAATAAGAATTAATTTAGTATCATGGTAGAGGTTATAGTTTAGCCATTTGACCAGAAAATCATATCAAAGAAATAGAGTACAAGGAGACGGGTTTCAGTAGGACATAGAATACCTACATGAAGGTAGGCTAGTCTTGGTCTTACATGTGAAGTTTGTTGGGAGGTAACAGCTAGTGTTATACTATGAATATATAAGTCACGGTAAAGGACGTCCAATGATCTAGAATAGGAAGTGGGAGTTCAAGACGTGATAATTGATGCAAAAGTTAAAGAAGATCAAATTAACCCATGGAATAAAATTAATTAGGAATCCAGTAAATAATTTAGGAACACAGTCTTAGGGATAGATAGGCTACTAGATGAATATAGTTAGGGTTCGATCAAATCATAGGTCAATGTTAGAAGGTCTCAATAAGTCTTGATTCGAGGAAATATCGAGTAAGTCAGGTTTGGGATACAATCACATAGATTGGTAGAAGAAGCTGAGCAAGATGCAAAAATAGATGGGACAGTTCATTTCAATGTAAAGCAATTAGCAAGAGGATTAGATGGCAAGAAACAGATAAGAGTTTTCTCATAAATGTGATTGAGTACCTTAAAATAAAAGATATTAATCTAACACTAAGAAATTAAAATCAACAACTACAAAAAATTTCAAAATCATCAACTAACACCAGGATTCAAAGTTCTACAGTGAATCCTCCAAAATCAAATTCAATCAAGGAAAAAGGAGTTTAAATCGTAATTTCAAATGAGATTCTCAAGGGTCATCCCAGGAATCTCTCAAGGTATCCTAACAATGATTGAGTATCCTCTCTCACTAACCCTATTCTTCAAATCCTATCGCAGGCTGTAGTGATACTCTAGTTCGAATACCACTACATAAACTAGACCTGCATGGGCCACCACTAAAAATGTGTCACGACCCGCACCCTAGAGTAAGGGCACGAGAAGTGGGTACGTCCAGCCTATGCCGCAGTGTCGGCGGTAGAACGCTGTCCTAGGTCAATCATCTAACAATACCAAAGTACCTGTACAGTTTATACTTTCCGAATGGAGGTGACATAACAATATATCTCAATCACATCTAGGATAGAAGAACGAAAGACAGATAGATAGATAGTAACTCAAGAGAACAGTATCATAGATGAATAAGTCTAAGTGTCTAGTACAACATAATATCCAGAATGTCGACCCAATATACAGAATAAGTCTAAGAGTCTATACATCTCAACGTCTCGAAATACAACTCAAAATGTGAGACAAAATGATAATACAGAAAATACTGTCTAGCTAAACTAGCCTAGACTACAGGGGCAACATCCTCAGCTGAAGGTGGATCCTGCTGAGGGTCCACAACATAAGTGTCATCTAATCCTGCTCCATAATAGGTAGTCACCAGGGCCTCATCCTCATCCTCTGTAATATTTTCAACAGGTCCAGTCAGGACGGGAACGTCCGCACAATACATCTCACACAGTTCATAACAGGTTAGGAAATACGATACAGGCAATAGAGTAAGATACAGAAAATACTGAAAGGAAATATACGCTGTAAAAGAGATAGCTGTAATGAAATATCTACTGTATATAGAGAACTGTAAGCGACTAGTGATGTAGAGCACAAGATAGGCATGTGAATAGCTAGAATTTATACATGATTACACTACTGAGTTTGTACATGATTACACTACTTTGGAATTATTCACATGTCCACTTCTACTCCCCCGTTACCCCAATCAATACACAAGGATCTATACAAGTTATGTTATTATACATGATATCACATGGGGCCCATGAAAGGGTGTACATGATAGTATATATGAGGGCTCAGTAAACATGAGAGTACATGATCACATGAGTATACATGCATGATGGAAGCACAGGAGTACATGATGAAAGTGAAACACACGTAACATGAAGTACCCGATGCTCCCGAGGGGGATAATATCTCATGTAAAGATCCATATAGTACCAATCCGTGTTACCAACGTGACAGCATCAAGTAAAGTAATCTAGAGCGAGAAGTAAAGCTTGAACAAGTATGAAACGGTCAGAGAATGTACTCGCCTGATAACTGAATGTCTGAAGAGGATATACTGTCTGAGGAGAGGTGTATGGCTCCTAATCAGAGTAATACAAGTCACAATGTATCCACAATGGTAAAAATAAAGTATACAATGCATACTACATGATTCTAGGTCAATCTGGTCAAAAGTCAACTCTTGGTCAACTCAATAGTCAAACTGGGTCACAGGAAGTCATACTAGGTCACAGGGGATCAAATTGAGTCAAATAAAGTCAAACAAGGTCAAACAAGTCAAGGTTAAGTCAAATCTAGGTTAAAGTCAGCTCTTGGTCAACATTCTAATCAAACTAGTCAAATACTAGTCAACATGATCAATCTGGGTCAAGTCTAGGTCAAACTTAGACCAACTAAGGTTTTGGGTCAAACAAAGACTAGTCAGCAAGGTGATTAGGTCAATGGTCAACTATCTAAGTCAATACCACAAGGTTAAGGTATAACCAATACCTATACAAGTATACCACACATATATACATATATATATAATACCATTCTTAATCCTATATTCAAGCTAATCCCACATTCCAATCTCAAGTCATGACTTGACTCTAAGTATCTAACTTAACCCATACATAAGTCCTTCCACAAAACCCAAGTCACAATAGTATACTCATATATAGGTCAACCCTAAACCAACTAGTTAATAGCCTAGGGTTTAGTCAAACTTAGTCAACAAGTCCTCTTAAGTCTATCCAAACCATTTCTAGGTCAATTAGGTCAAGTTTGACCTAAGGTTGACTTTGGTCAACCCTTAGTCAACAAGGGTCAATTTGGGTTAGCCCCTATGCCATAGGCTAGTAGCTTAGGCCATAGGCTAATGGTTATAGGTTTTCATCTAACCTATATTTAGAAGTCATACATATATATATATATATATATATATATATATATATATATATATATATATATATATATATAGACACTATCTACCTACTACCTATATATCAATATGAACACTCTATATACAATACCAAAACCCACACTCACATATATATATAAAATGACACAATGATCTAATACAAAATATATATATACAAAACTTATATATATATATTTATATATATATATATATATATATATATATATATATATATATATATATATATATATTATATATATATATATATACATATTTTATATATATATATATATATATATATATATATATATATATATATATATATATATATATATATATATATATATATATATATATATATATATATATATATTACACACATACCACATAAACACATAGGTAAATATGTATATATATATATATATATATATATATATATATATATATATATATATATATATATATATATATATATATATATATATATATATATATATATATATTATATATATATATATATATATATACACACATACCACATAAACACATAGGCCTATAGCCTATGAAATTCCCATTCACCCCAGGTATCTATGTATAGACACAATATATATAATGACACTAATATGAACTAATACAATATATATATAGTACCCACATTTATACCTAAAATATATACATATATAGACAACTATAATATATACAATATATACATTCCATATATATATAAACCCATTATATATATATCCTCAACTATATATATTCCAATCTCCCATATATATATATAAAATGACACTAAGTATCTAATACCAAAATGTATATATATCATATATATATATACATATATATATATAAAACCTATTTATATATTACATATATATATAGAGAGGGTGAAAGACTTAGAGTGAGAGAGAGAGAGAGAAGAGGACAGTGAGAGAGAGAGCTGCTGTACACAGCAAGGGGGGAAAGGGTTCCAGAATTCCTGGACAGGAAATGCCCCCAAACACACACACACAATGACATATATACATATATATATATATGTATATACACCACAACTACACATATACACTACTACAAACCCTCAAAACTCACCCACACTCTCACATACATATATACTACGTATATATATACTAAAAATACACTAATACATGTATAAATCAGAATCAAAATCGATTTGAAATTCGATTTTACAAAACTGGAATAAACCCAAAAATGGAAATGTGCACAGTGCACTCGAGATAGGGTAATTCCAATTCACACACAAAATCGAGCTGAGACCCAAATCCCAAGGTTGGTAATTAATGCCCCATGGGTATACGTGTCGTGTGTGTCGATGGGAGTCCACCACGACACGACACGGCGTGTCCAGAGGTCAACAAACGAAATCGGGTAAGCACAGACACTGTGCAGTGTCACAGCATCGTGCACGTGTTCACGTGTCTCGTGCTCACGACACAGGACACGTGAAGTGTCGTGCTCGTGTCCCTAGGTTCGCCTAGGGTCAGGCTACACACCTAGGACCCTGACACGCACCCACGTGTCGTCGTGTCCAAATGGGAAGCCCGTATCAGTCGTGAAAATACGACTGATACGCGTGTTTGGCACCGCGTCGTGCACGTGTTCTCGCGCCTCGTGGACACGACACGAGCTACGTGGGGCCTCGTGGTCATGCCCACGTGTAGCCCACGTGTAGGGCTACACACTCGTGCAAACACGAGGTGTCCTCGACTCGTGTCCATGCGACACAAAGGCCGTGTCCAAGTCGGATTTCGACTGAAACTGTACGCGTGTATGGCCAGTGCGGCCCCGATTTCGTGTCCGATACAAAACGATACGTCGTGAAACTTTGGAGGCATGTTCGCAGTCATTGCCCCCTCGTGTCCACCAATTTTGGTGTGTCGTAGTGGCCTGTGCAGTGAGCACGAAGGGTGTGGTAGCAGGGCACTGTGCGCAAGTATCGTGCAGTGAGTTCGTGTCCGATTTGGACACGGACACGACTCGGAAATGTGTCCAATCTACTTGGGTTGTGACCTAGAAGTCTAGGGCTACCAGAAAACATAATTTGTTTTACATTTTAACAAAAACCATTCCTTTGAGGCATTTCATCAAACAAGGTTTCCTAGTCTAGGATACGTGTCCGATACGGACACCAAACCAATCCTATTTTTCACCAAACTTGACCCACAGTTCCCTAGTACCTAGATGCATGCAAATATGAAGAAAAATTAGAGTTTTAACTAAGTTTGAGAGCATTTACCTATTTGTGCAAATCCATTGAAAAATCAATAAGGAGGGGGGGTGTGTCCTTTAACTTTGTGATACCAAAAGCCCCTCAAATCCTTGATAGCAGGCCCTAACTAGTACCCTCTAGTTTAGGGGAGTCCAATGCAAGAAACTAGAGGTGATTTAGATCAAAATTGATCAAGTTATGGGTGTTTGAAGAAAAAGGATTTTTCTAGGTTTAAATTCATGTAAAATGTTCATGAATGATGCAATGGGATCATATAGCAAGGTGTGGCTGCTAGGGGGTACCCTTGGCCGGCCATGGCATGGGGGGGTGTCCTTGGGTTGCTTCCAAGCTAAGGGGAAGACTTTCATGGCAAAAGGGTTGATATTTTGGATATTTTGTGGAAAATATCCATAAAGTAGATATCAAGATATTTTCATGGCTTTAACCATTGGAATATCTATCCTCTAATATTCTAGGTTAGTGGCTAACTTCTAGACTAGGGCTAAACTAGGTTAGGGACTAACATGACACTAATCAATATTAAATAATAATAAAACACATAAATCCAAATAATTCTAAATAATTTCTAGAAAATTACCAAAATACCCTTTAGGCTAAAAAGCCCTAATTTGGTGTTCTAAGCCTATGGCTAAGCTCTCATGGTCATGGCAACTTCTAGGTTAAGAAAACTAGGGTTTACACTAAGTTATACTAACAAAGTCACAAAGTCATAAGTCATGACTTAGAAAATGGTTTAACTTAACTAAAATCACCAGAAAATCATACCATGACTAAAATACCACTAATAAATAATAAAAATAATAAATTTTCAAAAATTCCCAATTTTAGAAAACAGGGTGTTACAGATGGAGCAGGGTTCTCTTGATTTTCGGAATACTCTCGAAGATAAGGTTTCCCTGATCTAGTGCCCATTAGAATTTCTTCTTCTATTACTGGTTCAAAGGATACCATGTTACAGTTCTTGGGTTTAGATCTGGAATGCTTCTTTTTCTTAGAAGAAGAAGGCATTTCAAATTCTGCTACCAGATCTGGGTGAATCCACATAATCTCTCCTCTGTCAGTTGACAGCAGAACAAGACATTCATTTTGAGGAAGTGGGAGATTCACGATCTCAAGAGTAGTCCTTGGAATGGGGACAACACCATCTTGCACAAGTTGCGGTAGAAAATCATCGAATTGTAGAGAAACTACATTAGCAGTTACCGTTTTCCTCGTCCTGTTGTAGAGTAATTGCTCCAGAGTTGACCAACTCTTGGATTTTACCCTTGAACACATAACATGCTCTGGTTGGATGCCCTATAAATCTGTGATAAACACAGTATTTAGGGTGATCAGTTTTACCCACTTCTTCTGGCCGTTTTGCCTCTGGAAGCTGAAGCTTATTGCTTTTGATCAAGCAATCGAAGATGCTTAAAGTATCATCTTCATCAAAAGAATAATCTTCTTTTGAACGAGTCAATTTCTGTGGTAGTACTGATGGAGTGGATGCGTCTAAGTGACGTTGACAGCCAAAGACTTCTTGTCTTTAAGATTAATGGCCAATGTATCTTTACTCTTGCGGTTATTCTAACGATTACTACCCCCGGGTGTAGAATGTTCATCTTGGTTAGGATGAGTCATTTGGACTCCTAACTGCTTGAACTTTTCGGCACTGACCTCGGCTGCTTTGGCATTGACAATGAAAGAAGGCCAATCTTGGAATTGTGTGTAAGAACGAAATCGTAAAGCAGAATACTCTAGAGGGGGGGTGAATAGAGTAGGCAGCAGAATATTGCTAATTAAAAACCCGTTAGCAGTTAGATCACAGATATAATAATAATCACAAAATAAATGACAGTAATAAAAAGGTGATCAGAAGGCAAACGCAAACACCGATATTTATACTGGTTTCCCTCTTGTGAGGACTAGTCCAGTCGGAAGAACTCTAGCTTCCACTTAAATCCACTATTGGAAAATCCCGCAAGTTTTCATACGAAGTCCTTGCAACTTCTACAGACGCGAGCTTTGATACGAAGAACTCGACCAACTTCAATTGTGAAGAGTTGTATCTTTAATCAAGCCTTTGATTATAATCGCTCTGAAACTTCTAGACCGCACCGTACTGGCAAATTGACTAGAGGATTGTAACTGGCTTGGGATTTGAAAAAGAAAGCTTTTTAGAACTCTTTGGAAGAAATGTAAGCTTTAGAAGAGAAGAGATTGAAAGTGAATTGGTGATTTGAAATGATCGAAATCCTTCTCTATTTATAGTTTTTCCAAAGACAGAACTCTGACATAATTCGGGCAGAATTCGGACAGAACTCTTTGTAACAAACCGCAACTGAAGGAAGACCAAGTTTAAAATTAAACGTTCACATAACGTTCAACTTGGCCGAACTCTGGCCGAGTTCTGCTAGGGTTCTGCCAGTTGATTTTGAGAAAAATAATTTTGGCTTTTTGAAAAGTCCTTCAGAAGCTTTTTGTAAAAATGATGTTTTTCAAAAACATAGGTCATTTTTAAAAGGATAGGGTGATTTTGAAAAACGATTTCGGACAGCCTATTTGCCAGTACGACTTGGTGTACAATGTATTCCTAGACTCAATAAAATAAAAAATTACATTGCTTTGAAGAAAATATATTCTAAATGGCAAACAGCTTCGGTCTTGAACATAGTAGATATCCATCATTGAGCAGTGTCCAAAACGTCGTAGGTAAACATCTGAATTGACTTGTATTTATATCGAGATAAAGTTTGATCAATTATTAAAATC
The DNA here is from genome assembly GCA_029216955.1 of Iris pallida. NCBI lineage: Eukaryota > Viridiplantae > Streptophyta > Magnoliopsida > Asparagales > Iridaceae > Iris > Iris pallida. The sequence goes on along the minus strand of JANAVB010014596.1, from coordinate 2,499,368 downwards.
AGGTTTGACCATGACCAATGGGCCAATAATCTCTCCCATTTTGATATTTGACAAACCTTGCCGATATAACATCTTAGTTTGGATCAATTCAAAAATGTACCAAAAAAATTGTTCATAACCTATATTCATGAAGATGTTAGATCTTATTTCTCTCCCGTTTTTACTTAGCAAAATAATTGCAAAAGAAAAAGCTCCCCCGCAATAAATGCATAAGTAACAATCAGTGAAGAAACACAATTAAAAAATATAAAAACATTCATCACAGGCATGGTATAAACATTGACAAAAAAATAAGACAGATATTGTATAAAGCAACACAGACATGGTATTTGTCACAGGCAGTTAATATGAAGCATAATAGAAAGATAATGCTAAAATAAAGCTGAAACAAATAAAGTGCTGAATAATAAACTAATGTGAGTCAAATGCCAAACTGAGGCATAAAAACATATGTCTATGTAAGTCAGAAATCATAACTGAAATAAAGAGTACTGATAATATCGTGGAATGTCGGAGCATTTCCAAGTAAACATAAGACAAAATATCAGTCTCAATAAGAATAACATCTTAAAAATCATCATCCTCATCATCATCATCGGCTGCAGCGCCAGCATGTCCAGATGGACCAGCTCCAGAAGTGCCGGCTCCAGAAGTATGAGGAGTGGCACCAGAAGTACGATACCAATCGTAAGCGTTCCCTGGCTGGAACAGAGAGTGGACCGCCTCATCATCAATACGGTAGCCAAAACAGAAGGGGCTCGAGGTAGAGAGCTAGAAGAGTGACCCGTCTGTGCAAATCGCAGATCGGCGAAGGAGTTGGCAATAGCCTGGAACCGAGTCACGTCACGAAACTCATGTTCCCTGGAAGTATCAACATAAAATGACTGCAGATCTGAAAGATGCTGATGAATACCCTCAAAGGTCATAGGGTAAGACTGAGGAGGACCAGGTGCTGTGGAAGTAGGTACAGGAGGAACAGGTGCAGTAGGTGGAGGAACAGTGGCAATGCTGCGACGAGAGAGTTTGAAAAACTTGGGCTCAGGGTCCAGAGCACAAGTGGATAAGTCAATGTTGAATCTCTGAAAGATGCGTGGGATGATCATCGTATAAGAGAGGTTGCGGTCTCTTTCGCAACATCTACCCATCATCTGAATGATAGTCTTAGGGGCAGAGAAAGGAATCCCCTTAAGAATGTGATATAAAGCAGAAAGCTCAAGTACAGTAACATCATCTTTTGAAGTAGATTTTAGAAGTATAGTGGAATAGATGATGCGATGTAATTCGTAGTTAAACAAGTTCAAGTTATTGGCCTTGAACTTTCCAGGACGAGCACGTACGGGTGCACAAAGCTCATTCTTGAAACTAACGAGAGTCGTACCATCGGAGAAATCAAAATCAGTGATGTCATCGAGCGGGGCACCTTCGTTTGGAATACCAAGGATTTTCACTAACGTTTCATCAGTAAACTCGATATCTATCCCTCCGACACGTGTTCTCGCGGTAAAAGTATCTAACATAAAATTACAGTAAAATAGTCTAATGGCATTAGTAGCTATAGGGAATTGTAAAGTAACAAAGTGTTGTAACCCTAATGCCTCAAAGTAAGGACGATGGTCGGGAACGACAGTCCATTTGATCGGAGATCCGGTACAAATAGTACGCATAATGAAATCGGCATACCAAAGTAGGGCTTGGTCGAAAGTTTTGAAATAAAACTCGTCCGATGCACCGTCATCCAATTGGACCAGAAAAAAGAAAGAATCCGTATGCGGATCCGAAGACGATGCCTCTTCACTGGCATGGGTCTTTTTCCTCTTGAAAGGATTGAATCCCTTAGACATTCTATCCCAAAAACTAGAAACCCTAACAATTGGAAAGTGGAGGAGAGAAAGAATTATACCTTCCGAGAATTGGATATGCTGTAGAGGACGAAATTCTCCGCACGAATCCAAATTCTGGACGAAGATCTCCACGTGGATTAGAAGAAGGAAGGTGGAGACGAACTAGGGTTTAGGGGACACGGCTGCTGCTATTTTGATGAAGTTTGGAAGAATGAAGAAGAGATGGCCTCGGGTTCTGACTGGTACATATATATACCCAGTCGAACTCTGGCCGAATTCGGACCGAACTCGGGCCGAATTCGCCAAGGGTTGCCTGGCTATATATATATATATATATATATATATATATATATATATATATATATATATATATATATATATATATATATATTGTGGGGCCACATCTTTTCCATCAATTCATTTTAAATATTTAATTCAGAGTTTAGTAAATTTTTATTTCAAATAACATAATTAATATTATTTTATAAGTTTATATTCTTTACTCAGCATCTGTCTCAGATTAGCTGTAGGAGTACTGTCCCAGCTAACGGAGGTTCACCGGGGAACTCTTAAATACCGCTTCGCTTCGACCATAGTCGTGGTGACATACAGACTCTTTTTAGGCTTGTCTCGAAAATAGTTATTGAGTATCGAATATTAATTAATAAAACATAATTAATTAATATTATTGACATCTAAAATTCCTAATTTTTGACGTAAATAATTGAAACGATCTTCCGCTAGAGGTTTTGTGAGTATGTCAGCTAATTGATTCTGTGTGTCTATGTATATAAGGTCTATATCTCCATTTTGTTGATGATCTCTAAGAAAGTGATGTCTAATCTCGATATGTTTAGTACGAGAGTGACATACTGGATTCTTAGTCAAATTAATATAACTAGTATTGTCACAGAAAATGGGTATGTGTGTAAAATGTAATCCATAGTCTTCTATAGTTTGCTTCATCCACAAAATTTGTGCACAACAGTGTCCTACGACGATATACTCAGCTCGGTTGTTGATAATGCAACAAAATTTTGCTTTTTACTAAACCAAGAGACTAGAGCTTTTCCTAGGAAATGACATGTGCCGCTAGTACTTTTTCTATCTACTTTGCATTCGGCAAAATCAGCATCAGAATAACCGGTTAGGTCAAATGACGTGGTTTTGGGATACCATAAGCCGACAGAAGAAGTGCCTTTAAGGTATCGGAAGATACGCTTAACTGCACATAGATGTGATTCCTTAGGATTAGCTTGAAAGCATGCACATAAGCAAATACTAAACATAATGTCTGATCGACTAGCAGTTAAATACAATAAGCTACCGATCATACCTCGATACCTACGTATGTCGACAGATTTTTCTTGTTCATCAATATCAAGCTTGGTTGAAGTCGCCATTGGAGTGCTAAGAGGCTTGACTACTTCCATGTCGAACTTCTTTAATAGATCCTTTGTGTACTTTGCTTGATTTATGAACATCCTATTGTTGGTTTGTTTGATTTGCAGTCCGAAAAACAATTTCAGCTCTCCCATCATGCTCATCTCAAACTCATTCTGTATACACTTTAAAAATTCTTGACAAAGAGATTCATCAGTAGATCCAAAAATAATATCATCTACATAGACTTGAATCAAAAGAATATTGTTATTCAAAGATTTTATAAACAATGTAGTGTCAGTCTTTCCCTTTGAAAAATCGTTATCAAGTAGAAAAGAGCTCAGACGATCGTACCAAGCACGAGGGGCTTGTTTCAAACCGTATAAGGCTTTCTTCAACTTGAAAACATATTCAGAAAATTTGAAATCAGCAAAACCAAGAGGTTGATTTACATAAACTTCTTCTTTTATAAAACTATTTAAAAATACGCTTTTGACATCCATTTGAAATAACTTAAAATTATGAAAATATGCAAATGCACATAACATGCGAATGGATTCTAATCTCGCAACTGGGGCATAAGTCTCATCGTAGTTGATACCTTCTTCTTGATTGTATCATTGAGCAACGAGTCGAGCCTTATTACGAGTCACTAAACCATTCTCGTTCTGTTTATTTCGGAATACCCATCGGGTGCCAATGACCGGATGATCAATAGGCTTGGGAACAAGTTTCCAAACTTGATTCCATTCGAATTGGTTTAATTCCTCTTGTATAGCATCTAACCAAAAATTATCACTACATGCTTCTTTAATATTTTTGGGTTCAAACTGCGAAACAAAAGCAACACAAGAAGCTATACCTTTATTAGAGAAACGAGTACTTACACCCTTGGTAATCTCATAAATTACCAAGTCCTTTGGATGATTAGCCAAGAATCTCATCTCTTTTGGTGTAGTCTCAGGATTGTTAGTTCCGACTTCTTTGCTTAAGGTTCATCTGATGCTTGATGTGATGGTTCTGTATCTTTGTGTAAAGGTTTTACAGTAGCTGTACTTGGTGTGATTAAGTCTTCATTGTCATCATCGTCTAAGTGTTGATTTAGCTCATCAAACTTGATATTGATTGATTCTTCGATGATCATGGTTCTTTTGTTGAATACTCTATATCCTTTTTTCTTTGCTGCATAACCTAAAAATATACCTTCATTGGCATTTTTATCAAATTTACTCAAATTGTATTTAGTATTAAGAATAAAACATTTACAACCAAAAATCTTGAAATATGAAACATTTGGTGTTCTATCAAACCATAGTTCATAGGGAGTCTTCTTCGATATAGGTCGAATTAGAACTCTATTGAGAAATAGCATGCTGTATTTACAGCTTCAGCCCAAAAGTATCTAGGTAGACTAAACTGGTTTAACATTACTCTAGCCATTTCAGATACAGTTCTGTTCTTACGTTCCACAATTCCATTTTGTTGCGGAGTCATAGGGAAAGAAAATTCATACAATTAACCGTGTGTGTCACAAAATTGCTTGAATTCTGTATTCTCAAATTCGCCGCCATGATCACTACGAATGTGAGTAATCATGAACCATTTTTCATTCTGTACTTTCTTGCAAAAGGTGACGGATTCTGATAATGCATCGTTCTTGCGTGGAAGAAAATAAATCCATGTATATCTAGAGAAATCATCTATAATGACAAATACATTTAACTTACCACCTAGACTAGCAATTCTACTGGGTCCAAATAAGTCCATATGCAACAGTTGTAAAGGTCAAGTGGTACTTACAGCGTTCTTGGATTTAAATGCGGATTTGGTAGCTTTGTTCTTTTCACATTCACTACATACCGTATTCTTCTTGAAAGAAATATCTGGTAAGCCGCGTACCAACTTCTTTGTAGATAGTCTTGAAATTGTATCCATGTTTGCATGGCCGAGTCTCATATGCCATAGTTGACTCTCGATGCTTTTGGCCATCAAATATCTACCTGCTTTGTTAGCATCTTCCAACAAATAGAAAACATATATGTTGTCTTCCCTAATACCTTCAAATATAGTACTACTAGTTGAACTATCAACTATAGTACATTTACTTTGACGAAGTTAATACCATAACCGTGATCATCTAAATGGCTTATGCTGAGCAGATAATGTTTTAACTCGGTAACTAGACATACATCTTTGATTACTGGATAGGGAACCTTACCAATGTCACCGATACCGATTATGTACCCTCTTAAATTATTATCGAAGGAGACGTATCCTTCTTTATTCTTCTTCGACAGTATTGCGAATAGTGAAGCATCACCGGTCATGTGCCGTGAGCAACCGCTGTCGATGATCCATTTGCTCCTAGCATGTGAAGGGCGTCCCACCTACAAAACAATTTGCAGATAAAACTCTTGGTACCCATTTCTTGTAGGGTTATGACTGGTTAGTTTTTGGTATCCATGCATAAACATTTAAATCTACTAACTTTCTGATTCTACATGCAGAAGATATATGACCAATGAGGCCACAATAATGACATTTAGCATATTGAGTGTTGAAAGTAGTATGAGGTGCATGATTGGTAGGTTTTGGTTTTCTAGTATAGAAGAATGCATGCCTATTAATCTTCTTGGGCATAGTTTTGGTATGGTTTGGTTTGACAGTGTTGGGCGTGTTCCGATGATTCGATAATTGACACGTGTTAGAATAGGAAACAGCAACTTTAGGCCGTTTTCCTAAACTAATTTCCAACTTTTTGGAAGTATCACATAATCTAGTATAGTCAGATGTGAGTGATTCTAATCTGACCTGTGCACACTGGAGACTCTTTCTCTCCTTAGATAGGTCTTCCTTTAACTGGATGATAGTTTGGTCTTTTTCTTCGGATAGTCTCGTGTAACAATAATTTAATAGAAGAAAGCTCACCAGACTCATTTGAATATTCATTATTTCTAACATGATCTAATTGGTCGGTAAGTCTTCCTAGTTCACCTTTGTACTCTTTGAGTACCTTCTTAAAGGTTTCATATTTACTATGCAGTTTCCTGTAATCATTTAGCAGGTCACTGAAAGCCTCTCCTAGTTGTTCAAAGGTGAAATTATCATAAGGATCAAATAGAGGATTAGTGATTACCTGATCGCAAGCTATCAAGCACACATTTGCAGCAGCATCTGATTGTTCGTCTTCTGAGTTGCTAGCCTCACTTTCATACCATATGCTTGTGTTGGCGTACTTCCTTGATGTAGATTTCTTCAGGTAGCCTTTGTCATATTTGCTGCTTTTCTTTGATGATGATGCTGTTGGAAAATCTTTCTTCATGTGTCCTTTTTTCTTGCATCCGTAGCAAATAGGATCTTCTTCGTTGTTGTTGTTGTTGTCTTTTGTTCTCCTGTTAAATCTCATGAACTTCTTGAATTTTCTTACCAGAAGAGCTTGATCTTCATAATCGGAGTCGCTGTCATCAGAGTCGTCTTTGACAGTTCTTCTATATTGAGCCTTGAGAGCGATCGACTTCTCTGACTTCTCCTTTGGCGTAGCATCTTCAAAGTTTTGAAGTTCTAACTCGTGAGTGAGTAGCTTACCCATGAGTGTTTCCAGAGACATTGTTGAGAGGTCGTTCCCTTTAATGATTGTTGTAGCCTTTGAAATCCAGTTCTTTGTAAGAGCTCGTAGAAGTTTACGAATCTTTTCATGGTTACTGAAATCCTTGCCTAGTGAAGACAGAGGATTTACAATATCCAAGAATCTTGTGAACATCTGAGTAACTGATTCACTTGGCTTCATTTTGAATGCCTCGTACTCCTGAGTAAGTCTGCTGATCTTTGACTCCTTGACTTGTATTATTCCTTCGTGGGTTAATTCGAGAAGTTTCCACACTTCGTTTGATGTTGTGCAGGTAGACACCCTGTTGAATTCAGTTCTGTCTAAAGCACAAAATAGAGCGTTAATAGCACGTGCGTCAAGACTGGCCTTTTTCTTTTCATCCTCTGTATATTTGTCATGGGATTTTTCAACTAAAACACCATCAACATTAATACGAGGAGGCTTTTTATAACCATCAATAACTACAGACCATAAGTCAAAATCAAGAGATTTCAGAAAGAAACTCATACGTGTTTTCTAATAAGTGTAATTTGTGTCGTCAAACAGTGGAGGTTTGTATGTCGCTTGGCCTTCACTTATGAATTTCACAGTTGCCATGTGTAATTTTGTGATCTATATACCAATTGAATATAACTGCAATTTAACCTTGCTTTACCTGTATAACCTGCTCTGATACCAATTGTAGGAACAAAATCGTAAAGTAGAATACTCTAGAGGGGGGTGAATAGAGTAGGCAGCGGAATATTGCTAATTAAAAATTCGTTAGCAGTTAGATCACAGATATAATAATAATCACAAAATAAATGACAGTAATAAAAAGGTGATCAGAAGGCAAATGCAAACACCGAGATTTATACTGGTTTCCCTCTTGTGAGGACTAGTCCAGTCGGAAGAACTCTAGCTTCCAATTGAATCCACTATTGAAAAATCTCGCAAGTTTTCATAAGAAGTCCTTGCAACTTCTATGCAACTTATACAGACGCGAGCTTTGATACGAAGAACTCGACCAACTTCAATTGTGAAGAGTTGTATCTTCAATCAAGCCTCTGATTACAATCGCTCTGAAACTTCTAGACTGCACCGTACTGACAAATCGACTAGAGGATTGTAACTGTCTTAGGATTTGAAAAAGAAAGCTTTTTAAAACTCTTTGGAAGAAATGTAAGCTTTAGAAGAGAAGAGATTGAAAGTGAATTGGTGATTTGAAATGATCGAAATCCTTCTCTATTTATAGTTTTTCCAAAGACAGAACTCTGACAGAATTCGGGCAGAATTCGGACAGAACTCTTTGTAACAAACCGCAACTGAAGGGAGACCAAGTTCAAAATTAAACGTTCATATAACGTTCAACTTGGTCGAACTCTGGCCGAACTCTGGCCGAGTTCTGCTAGGGTTCTGCCAGTTGATTTTGAGAAAAATAATTTTGGCTTTTTGAAAAGTCCTTCAGAAGCTTTTTGTAAAAGGATGTTTTTTAAAAACATAGGTCATTTTTAAAAGGATAGGGTGATTTTGAAAAACGATTCCGGACAGCCTATTTGCCAGTACGACTTGGTGTACAATGTATTCCTAGACTCAATAAAATGAAAAATTACATTGCTTTGAAGGAAATACATTCTGTATGGCAAACAGCTTCGGTCTTGAACATAGTAGATATCCATCATTGAGCAGTGTCCAAAATGTCGTAGTTAAACTTCTGAATTGACTTGTACTTATATCGAGACAGAGTTTGATCAATTATTAAAATCAGGTTTGACCATGACCAATGGGCCAACATTGTGTAGATCCTGTCCACATACTGATAATAGGCAATAAGTTTGATTTGCAAGTGTCTATTGTTACAGCAGATGGAGTTCCTAAAGGCATTTTGAGTGCCTCTCGGCAGAATCTTTCAATGAAACTCTCTGTGGATTCATTATGCCTCTGTTTAATCTTAATGAGAGCAGACATCGTCATGTCGTTGACTCCTTCGTAGAATTGTTCCAAGAATATTTACTTGAAACCAGCAAAAAAAGTGATGCAACCATCAGGCAGGCTACGATACCAGTCGTATGCTACGCCAGCTAAACAACCTACGAATACTCTGGTAAGGAGAGCATCATTTGGCGGTAATTGATCAGTCATCACTTCAAAATGATTGATGTACTGACTTGGAGAAGTACTGCCATCAAACAGCATGATGGTCGGAAGCATATATTTAGGAGGAAATGGAACCTCCTTCCACTCTGTAGGATATGGTTGCTTTATATCCAGTCTTTGTAGGCCATCCTTCTACTTGAAGGCCTCAAACTGAGTACGTAAGAGTTTCACAGCCTCATTAGCATCCCCTGGTGTTTGGGAGTTAGTAGGCTGGTTAGAAGTGTTAGGAGGAGGAACAACATGGTAATTACCACCCCCAGCACCAGACTGACTGGGATCAGCTTGAATTGGCACGGAAGTGACCTGAGGAGTTGATATCCCCAGACTAGCAGGTACGGAAGATGCTATAAGCTCTGGATTTGTAGCTGGGTTTACAATCGGTGGTACTGTATGTTGAGCCACGATTATAGCATGCATGCTTACGACCATCTCTGCCATGGTCTTCAATTTGTCCTCCAATGCAACAATTCGTTGCTCTTGACTGGTTGAAGTAGAGGCATCTTGATCTTCCGTAACGGTATATGCCGTCACTTCTCTTGCTGCTATTGATGAGATAGTTCGTTCAGAACTTTCACTATCTGCATCAAACTCTAAGAAAGAGTCTTCTCCTACATGAGCGATGGGGAGATCTTCTTGATTAAAGACATCTTGGTTCAATGTCGATTCCTCGATCTAGTGTATTGAAAGACACCTTCATTGGATGTATGGATCCGATCTAAGTATTTGTGAGCACCCTGAATTTCGGGTTGATTTTTTTTAATTTTTCTGATTGATTTAGTTTTGATAAATGATTTATTCTGTTATTTATCTTTAAATGTACTTTCCCGTGCCATTGATATTTGGAGTATCAGGAATGTTCAATTCTGGAAATTTTTTTCACGAGTTTTGTAGTGGACAGGATTACCTTCATGACGGTATATAGTGTCCCACTCAAACTTGTTCCCTTGTGCTCTTTTTGCTTCGCAGAACTTCGGGTCGAATTAGACCATTCGATTATTAATTAATTTTCCCACTCTTTTCCTTTTTAGCACGTTACCGTGACTTTTAATTTGGGAGCGCAAGACCAGTCAGTTTCTTGAAACCAACTTCTCATGTATGATCTACTCGAGATGCTCGTCACCCATGACCTTCGTGTCCCACTCAGACATGCTATTTTGTGCTCCATTTGCTTCACACAACTTTTCTGACGCGTGACCCGATTTTATTTCACCCCACGGTGTCACATTTATTTTCCAACTTGATTTGTGGGTACCCTGTCGACCAAAACCTGTCAGCCCCAATTATGGACATGGCCCATATTGAGCCTACTACCCGTCCGACACTTGTGTCCCATTTATTGGAATCCACATGTGCTACTTATTTACTCATGATCATCAACACCTATTCTTTATTCGATTATTTTGCCATGTCGGATTTAGACCCAATCCGGCTCCACCAAGTCCAGCCAGCTTCGTGTTACTCTCCATTACCATCACCCTCACTTTTCTTGCCCAAAAATAATATCAGATACCATGTCTACCTATTTTAATATTCGATGGAAAATTATGTTATTTTTTATCCCTAAAATAACATATTTTTTCTACACTTAATTTCTAGCCATAGATTTCCCTACATTAAATCCTACCCATTCAATCCCTACATGTAAACTCCCTAACACCCCTTGGCAATATGGCCAGCCCTAAAAACTAGGTGTAGAATCTCTTTTTCTCTCTCTTCCTCTCTCATTATTACATCTCCTTCTCTCTCTCACTACTTTTCCTTCCCATACAAAACACCACAACCACCATTACACAACAGCTCCTCTCACCCGAGCTCGGCCACCCCTGGCCCGACCTCCACCCTGGCCGTGGCTCCGGTAATCCCTGGCCGAGCACGGCCAACCGCCACCCACCATTCAGCCCTTTCCTCCTCCTCTCCATTGAATTAACCCGACCACCACCATCATTAATCCACCTTCAAACCGGCCGACCACCACCAGCGTCGCCGTCGTGCCCCACGCGTGTCGTCGTGCCTTTGCAGGCTGCGCAGCCTCCGCCGTCGTCGGCCAGGCCGCGCGCCGCCGCGTGCGCTGAACAGTAGCACAGCGGCAGCAGCACGGCGCCAGGCCGCACGCACGCTGGCCGCGCTGGACGCCGCCGTCGGCCGTCGTGGCTCCGGCGACCCCCCCCACCGTGGGTGCGCCCCTCTCCGACGAACGATCCCTGGCGGCCACCGTCCTCCGGGACGCGCCGTCGAGGCGATTCGTGCGTTTCGTACGAAGTTCCGTCGTGACGCGCGCGGAATCAAGTTCGTTTTGGCGCCCCATCGCAGCAACTTCGTACACATTTTTCTGAAAATTCGACCATTGGATCGGCAATTTCTTCACTCCGTCACAATCTCGGTATATCCACCTTCACTCCTGTCAATTTTCATCCGTTGATTTTATCGTTTGATACATCAAAATCGGCCACCAAGTTGACCGTTTAAATTGTATTAATTTTGGACAGTTTCGTGGGGTCAACTTCGTCAGCTTGTATCTCCTCTACTGCAGCTCCGTTTGGCGTGCTACCAGTTCCTGTGCGAAGCTGGTATAACCCTCTTGCTACCCCTCCAGTTTCGTTTCATTGTGAGCTTGTTTGACTGGTTGAATTCGACGCCAAAGTTGGTCGTCCGAATTCGTAATTTCCAACTTGTAAAATTCCATTTTTGAACACGGGACTCCATATTTCATTTTTGACACCACCATTAGACTCGTGGCGTCGTTCTGGCATATTTTCATATAAAATTTGTTAGATTTGGAGGACGTGGGCTCTGGCACGTTTTTCGGTACAAAGTGGGTCCCACAGTCCGGGTCAATGGGTCATTTTGAGATCGGCTCATCGGAATCCAATTCTGGATATACTGTTGAGTTTGTATCATCATTCTGGACTCGTTGACATATAATTTGCTAGATTTTGGTGGACATTGGACCCGGCACGCATTTCAGTACAAGTCGGATACCAATATTCGGGTCAACAGGTCATTTTGAGATCGGCTCATCGAAATCTAATTCCGGATATACCGTTGAGTCCGTATCGTCATTCTGGACTCGTTGACATGTAGTTTGCTGAGTTTTGAGAATGATGGCTTCGGCACGCATTTCCGTGCAAACCGAAATTCCAAGTTCTGGTCAACGAACCAAATTGAGATCGGGTCAACGGAATCTAATTTCGGATATACCGTTGAGTTCGTATCGTCATTTTGGACTCGTTGACATGTAGTTTGATAAGTTTTGAGAATGATGGCTCTGACACGCATTTCCGTGCAAACCAGAATTCCAAGTTCTGGTCAACGGACCAAATTGAGATCGGGTCAACGGAATCCAATTCCGGATATACCGTTGGGTTCGTATCGTCATTCTGGTTTCGTGGACATATAATTTGTTATATTTTATAGACTTGTTTTTTTGCACATTTTTTGGTGCAAAACGGCTCCGACACGGATACCGTTTTTTACCCGAAATTACCTTTTTGCCCTTGTGTCCAAATTGGACCGACGGGTAGGCTATCCTAGCTAATTTGACCATTCTGGACACGTTGGCGATGTTTATTTCATCCTCCAACAATGTTTGTTGATAATTTCTCTGAGTTTAACCTTTTTATAATTAATTAATAATTAATTCTTATAATGTTCGTATTTCGGGATTAGTACAACGAAACTGAGCTCAGTCAATTCCAGTGATCTCACATCGCTGAAATTGACAAGATGGACACGTGGATCACTATAATAAGATTATCAACTTTACCGTTGATCATCTTGTCTCGATTTGCGTGTCATAAGTTTCGATGTACCAATAACGAAGTGCACTTTATATCTTTAATAATTAGACTAGAATTGACCTTGTTTGACCAGAATTGACCAGTTGACCCAAAGTCAACTGTAAGTCAACACTTGACCTAGTTTGACTAGATTATTGGCCGGAGTCGACCTAGAGTTGTTTTGACTTAGAAGAACCTAGGATAATATAGATTGCTTGTAGAGATTTATTTATTACAACTTGAACACCTTGTAACTTGTGTTGCTTTAAATAGGACTCTGTGGCTTCAGTTGGACCCCTTATACTTATCAGCTGTTCAGGTTATCAGGCGAGTACATTCTCTGATCATTTCATATCCTGCTTAGAATTATTTTCTGTATTAAATTACTTTACTTGTACTGTCACGTTGGTCACACAGATTGGTACTATATGGATCCTTTCTTGAGATGTTATCCTTATAGAGCATCGGGTACTACATGTTATGTGCGTTTCACTTACATGACGTATCACTATGCTTCACTGGTTCTTTGATCACTTGTGATATATACTCTTATGATCACAGAGTCTCCTAGAATCTCTTATCCTATTTACTGGGTATCCTAGAATCTCCTAGAATCCTCATTTATGGGACATTCATGTATCACCCTTCGGGGGCCTTTGCATGGAATCATAACATAACCTGGTTGGATCCTTGTGTATTGATTGGGGGTACGGGGGAGTAGAAGTAGACATGTGAATAATACCCAAGTAGTATCTTATCAGAATCTCTTCCATAGTGTCTTATCAGAATCTCATATGCCATTTACATGTCTATATTATACTCTGACTCACTAGCCACTGTTAGTCTCTATTTATAGTAGATATTTCTATTACAGCTCTCTCTCTGTTTACATACAGCATTTCTTTCAGTACCTGTATCTTACTTTACTGCATGATTATATTTTCTAACCTGCTATGAACTGTTGAGATGTAATGTGCTCGCTCCTGTCCTGACTGGACCTATTAATAAATTTTACAGATAGCATGGAGGTTGCCTGCTAGCCTAGAGGAGACACAGTAGAGGTTGTATAGGTAGCTAGTGTTTTGCTCAGTTTACTTTCAGTTGTCTTGAGTTGTATTTATGGATTTCTGTATTTGAGTTTTGAGATGTATTTCTGGGTTGTGTATCTTAGACACTTAGACTTCTATCTGCTGTATCTCTTTTGGATTTTATGTTTTATCTATCTTCCATTATGCTCTACCTTAGATGTGATTGAGTTTACTTTCTGCTATGTCACCCCCATTCTGGGAGTATAAACTGCTTAGCCTTATACTGTTAGATGCATGAGACCTAGGACAGCGTTCTACCACCGACACTGCGGCATAGGCTGGGCGTTGTTACGTTCTCGTGCCCTTACTCTAGGGTGCGGGTCGTGACACATTTTTAGTGGTGGCCCATGTAGGTCCAGTTTGTGTGGTGGTATTCGAACTAGAGTACCACTATAGCCTGCAGTAGGATTATGATATATTTTGAAGATACTCAATCACAGTTAGGATCCTTTAAGAGATTCCTGGAACGACCCTTAAGAATCTTATTTAAATTCGATTTGGAAACTCTCTTTTTTCCTTGATTTGATTATCTTTATTTTCTGTTGTTGAATTTGATTGATGGATTATTGTTGAATTTGAGTCTGTATTTATTGATTTTGATGGAAGATTGTTGAATTTTGAATCTTGATGTTAGCTGTAGCATCCAAGTTTGTATTTATATGATTTGAAGGATTTTTGCTCATTTTTGAATCTTGATGTTCGTTGATAAATTTGATTTGATTTTGGGTATTCATTGTTGATTTAATTTAAATTTTGTCAAGATAAAATTATATGGGCTAGGTCATCTAAGTTATGGAATCTCGTCTTCTATAGTCACATTAGCCAGCATGGTGAGGACATATAGTCTGATTTTGGATTTATTACTCGGGTGTGAGAATTTAAGGTTTTCGCAGCCAAGCTAGCGGCATCGCGAAAATGTTAAATACCATGATTCTAGAGGTATGTGCCAAAGTCGAGGACTCTGTGATTATCGTAGCCTTGCTTACTAGTATGACGAGGATTTAGAGTACCATGATTTTGGATAGACGCATATGATTATCAGATTGTACCTTAAATATTTTCGAACATGTTTTCTCTACTTTTGTTTCAGCCCTTCAAAAAAAAGAATTATTATTTGTTTTGTTTTATTTTGCTTCTCATTATTTAACTTAGTAGTAGCTTTAGCTGTTTTTATAAACCCTTGTGTAACTTCTTACAAATTTCTTCTTAATACAATGAATCAATGATTTTGCTAGACCTTATTTTGGATTTGTTATTATAGCTCTGATTTCAAAACGGGTTCCTCTTTTAAACAGATAAGCAGAACAGATTCTCTTATCATTCTTTTCCTGCCAATATTTTTATTACCATCATTCCTTGTCTTATATACCTGTCCTGATTATATCAATTCCGTCTCGTATCACATTCTGTCAGCTGTACTTGAACCCCTGAATCTTTATATCATTTTTATCTGAGAAATGTTGAGGAAGTGACGTGAATCATCTAGGTCAAAAATGATGTAATTGGTTATCATATGATGATTTTGTAGGAATCAGAATGTTGAATGTCAAATATGAAAAATTTGAAATGGAGATGTGATAAAGGTTTAAAATGAAATCGAGGGATAAATGTTATCAATTTAGAAACAATCACAGAAAGTTGGTTATGAATAATTCATGGATGTATTTCAAAACTGATGAGGATGTTCAAGGTCAACCTAGTTTTAAGAACTAGAAAATCTTGGTTATTGATTCTTGGGAACTATTACAAGGCTATGTAGAAATTTAGGGATGGAAAGGAAAATTTAATCGTATTCTATGATTATGCGAAATTAAACTAGATATTGTAAGAGGGTGACTAGAGACAGAGAGAACACAAGGATTTTAAGTTATAGGAATTATTTTAGATGATTGAAAAAAAAATTGTAGAATTCAAAAGGATAATATTTGAAGGTCAACGTTGAAGAAAATATGAAGGTTGATTTATAAATTAGAATAAATATTGTGTGACATAGTGGTATTGGAGTTTAGTAAATACGAGACTCGATTTAAACAAGTTCAAGAATTCCATAAACTGGATTTAGAGGTTTCGGATCTAATTTAGAACGAGGTGAAGGGATTTAAAAATTTGATTAAATGAATAAGTGTTGATACCTAATTAAGAGGGGTATGCTTCGTGGGAAATGTTTTAGAAGTTTGGAATTTTGTCTATGGTGATCATGGTAAGGGTTTAGATGACTGAAGGTTATAAAATTTTTGAGGGTAGTCATATAATGGTTGATTTATATTGGGATTTGAGATAAAAATATGATTTGGCAAATGATAAACTGATAGTACTAGAAAGAGATGATTTACTGACTTCGTATGAAATTTTTTTCTATTTTTTCTCTAAAAGGGTTTTTCAATATCATTGAATCCTAGTTTCCTTAATCACGACCAAATCGACTTCGATTATCCTATCTTATCATATTAACATCTTGGATTGTACTTAATTGAATTAAATTTGATTGTGACCTGAATCACCATCCTTGTATGCTCGTTCTCAGACCTTGTTGAACCTGTCCTCCATATTTTCCAAATCTTGATTTCTCCAATTTGATCAACTTAGATCGTATCGCGACTAAATATTCTTAATATATATTGTGATTGGATTTCCATACAATTGACTTTCATTCTTTAACTTCTGATTTTGATTTTTTTTAATAGTACCCCTTTATAGATAATTGGTAGTTATCTTTATTTTATTTTTATTTTTTTGATAAGTACCAGTTTTCATGTAGGATGGTAGACTGCCTTATAGTTTTGATGATTTATTATTTCTGTAACTTTTCTAGTTTAGCACCCTAGATTGCTTGTGTGTTTTGATACCCTATGACCGTTTCGGTTAGCATGACTAGTATACCTAGATGAGACTTTTACTACCACCATATGCCATGACCCTGTATGTCGTCCTTTTTGATGGTATGATTTGTTTAAGTTCTGAGACTTGATTGTGGGGGTTTGACCTAGAGGGAGTATGAATATTTTAATTTCGAGGACGAAATTTTTATAAGGTGGGTAGGATGTGAGCACCCTGAATTTTGGGTTGATTTTTTTTAATTTTTTTGATTGATTTAGTTTTGATAAATAATTTATTCTGTTATTTATCTTTAAGTGTACTTTCCCGTGCCATTGATATTTGGAGTATCAGGGATGTTCAATTCTGGAAATCTTCTTCACGAGTTTTGTAGTGGACAGGATTACCTTCATGACGGTATATAGTGTCCCACTCAAACTTGTTCCCTTGTGCTCTTTTTGCTTCGCAGAACTTCGGGTCGAATTAGACCATTTGATCATTAATTAATTTTCCTAATCTTTTCCTTGATCATTTTTAGCACGTTACCGTGACTTTTAATTTGGGAGCGCAAGACCAGTCAGTTTCTTGAAACCAACTTCTCATGCATGATCTACTCGAGACGCTCGTCACCCATGACCTTCGTATCCCACTCAGACACGCCATTTTGTGCTCTATTTGCTTCACACAACTTTTCTGACACGTGACCCGATTTTATTTTATCCTACGGTGTCACATTCATTTTCCAACTTGATTTGTGGGTACCCTGTCGACCAAAACCTGTCAGCCCCAATTATGGACATGGCCCACATTAAATCTACTACCCGTCCGACACTTGTGTCCCATTTATTGGAATCCTCATGTGCTACTTATTTACTCATGATCATCAACACCTATTCTTTATTCGATTATTTAGCCATGTCGGATTTAGACCCAATCCTGCTCCACCAAGTCCAGCCAGCTTCGTGTTACTCTCTATTACCATCACCCTCACTTTTCTTGCCCGAAAATAATATCAGATACCATGTCTACCTATTTTAATATTCTATGGAAAATTATGTTATTTTTCATCCCTAAAAAAACCTATTTTTTCTACACTTAATTTCTAGCCATAGATTTCCCTACATTAAATCCTACCCATTCAATCCCTACATGTAAACTCCCCAACACCCCTTGGCCATGTGGCCGGCTCTAAAAACTAGGTGTAGAATCTCTTTTTCTCTCTCTTCCTCACTCATTATTACATCTCCTTCTCTCTTTCACTACTTTTCCTTTCCATACAAAACACCACAACCACCATTACACGACAGCTCCTCTCACCCGAGCTCGGCCACCCCTAGCTCGACCTCCACCCTGGCCATGGCTACGGCCAACCGCCTCCAACCACTCAGTCCTTTCCTCCTCCTCTCCATTGAATTAACCCGACCACCACCATCATTAATCCACCTTCAAACCGGCCGACCACCACCAGCGTCGCCGTCGTGCCCCACGCGCGCCGCCGCGCCTTCGCAGACCGTGCAGCCCCCGCGGTCGCCGGCCAGGCTACGTGCCGCTGCACGCGCTGAACAGTAGCACAGCGGCAGCAGCACGGCGCCAGGCCGCACGTGCGCTGGCCGCGCTGGACGCCGCCGTCGACCGCCGTGGCTCCGACAACCCCCCCGTGGGTGCGCCCCTCTCCGACGAACGGTCCCCTGACGGCCACCGTCCTCCGGGATGCACCGTCGAGGCGATTCGTGCGTTTCGCACGAAGTTCCGTCGTGACGCGTACGGAATCAAGTTCATTTTGGCGCCCTGTCGTAGCAACTTCGTGCACGTTTTCCTGGAAATTCGATCGTTGGATCGTCGATTTCTTTGCTCCGTCACAATCTCAGTATATCCACCTTCACTCCTGTCAATTTTCATCAGTTGATTTTATCGTTTGATACATCAAAATCGGCCACCAAGTTGACCGTTTAAATTGTATTAATTTTGGACAGTTTCGCGGGGTCAACTTCGTCAGCTTGTACCACCTCTACCACAGCTCCGTTTGGCGTGCTACCAATTCCTGTGTGAAGCTGGTATAACCCTCTTGCTACCCCTCCAGTTTTGTTTCATTGTGAGCTTGTTTGACTGGTTGAATTCGACGCCAAAGTTGGCCATCCGAATTCATAATTTCCAACTTGTAAAATTTTATTTTTGAACACGGGACTCCAGATTTCATTTTTGACACCACCATTAGACTCGTGGCGTCGTTCTGGCATATTTTCATATAAAATTTGTTAGATTTGGAGGACGTGGGCCCTGGCACGCTTTTCGGTGCAAAGTGGGTCCCACAGTCCGGGTCAACGGGTCATTTTGAGATCGGCTCATCGGAATCCAATTCTGGATATACCGTTGAATTCGTATCGTCATTCCGGACTCGTTGACATATAATCTACTAGAATTTGGTGGACATTGGATCCGGCACGTATTTCGGTGCAAGTCGGATACCAATATCCGGGTCAACGGGTCATTTTGAGATCGGCTCATCGGAATCCAATTCCGGATATACCGTTGAGTTCGTATCGTCATTCTGGACTCGTTGACATGTAGTTTGCTGAGTTTTTGAGAACGATGGCTCCGACACGTATTTTCGTGCAAACCGAAATTCTAAGTTCTGGTCAACGAACTAAATTGAGATCGGGTCAACGGAATCCAATTCCGGATATACCATTGAGTTCGTATCGTCATTCTGGACTCGTTGACATATAGTTTGCTGAGTTTTGAGAACGATGGCTCCGGCACGCATTTCCGTGCAAACCGAAATTCTAAGTTCTGGTCAATGGACCAAATTGAGATCGGGTCAACGGAATCCAATTCCGGATATACCGTTGGGTTCGTATCGTCATTCTGGTTTCGTGGACATATAATTTGTTATATTTTATGGAGTTGTTTTTTTGCACATTTTTTGGTGCAAAACGGCTCCGACACGGATACCGTTTTTGATCCAAAATTACCTTTTTGCCCTTGTGTCTAAATTGGACCGACGGGTAGGCTATCCTAGCTAATTTGACCATTTTGGACACGTTGGCGATGTTTATTTCATCGTCCGACAATGTTTGTTGATAATTTCTCTGAGTTTAACCTTTTTATAATTAATTAATAATTAATTCTTATAATGTTCGTATTTCGGGATTAGTACAACGAAACTGAGCTCAGTCAATTCCAGTGATCTCACATCGCTGAAATTGCAAGATGGACACGTGGATCACTATAATAAGATTATCAACTTTACCGTTGATCATCTTGTCTCGATTTGCATGTCGTAAGTTTCGATGTACCAATAACGAAGTGCACTTTATATCTTTAATAATTAGACTAGAATTGACCCTGTTTGACCAGAATTGACCAGTTGACCCAAAGTCAACTGTAAGTCAACACTTGACCTAGTTTGACTAGATTATTGGCCGGAGTCGACCTAGAGTTGTTTTGACTTAGAAGAACCTAGGATAATATAGATTGCTTGTAGAGATTCATTTATTACAACTTGAACACCTTGTAACCTGTGTTGCTTTAAATAGGACTCTGTGGCTTCAGTTGGACCCCCTATACTTATCAGCTGTTCAGGTTATCAGGCGAGTACATTCTCTGATCATTTCATATCCTGCTTAGAATTATTTTCTGTATTAAATTACTTTACTTGTACTGTCACGTTGGTCACACGGATTGGTACTATATGGATCCCTTCTTGAGATGTTATCCTTAGGAAGCATCGGGTACTACATGTTCTGTGCGTTTCACTTACATGGCGTATTACTATGCTTCACTGGTTATTTGATCACTTGTGACATATACTCTTATGATCACAGAGTCTCCTAGAATCTCTTATCCCATTTACTGGGTATCCTAGAATCTCCTAGAATTCCCATTTATGGGACATCCATGTATCACCCTTCGGGGGCCTTTGCATGGACTCATAACATAACCTGGTTGGATCCTTGTGTATTGATTGGGGGTACGGGAGAGTAGAAGTAGACATGTGAATAATACCCAAGTAGTATCTTATCAGAATCTCTTCCATAGTGTCTTATCAGAATCTCCTATGCCATTTACATGTCTATATTGTACTCTGACTCACTAGCCACTGTTAGTCTCTATTTATAGTAGATATTTCTATTACAGCTCTCTCTCTGTTTACATACAGCATTTCTTTCAGTACATGTATCTTACTTTACTGCATGATTATATTTTCTAACCTGCTATGAACTGTTGAGATGTAATATGCTCGCTCCTGTCCTGACTGGACCTGTTGATAAATTTTACAGATAGCATGGAGGTTGCCTGCTAGCCTAGAGGAGACACAGTAGAGGTTGTATAGGTAGCTAGGGTTTTGCTCAGTTTACTTTCAGTTGTCTTGAGTTGTATTTATGGATTTCTGTATTTGAGTTTTGAGATGTATTTCTGGATTGTGTATCTTAGACACTTAGACTTCTATCTGCTGTATCTCTTTTGGATTTTATGTTTTATCTATCTTCCATTATGCTCTACCTTAGATGTGATTGAGTTTACTTTCTGCTATGTCACCCCCATTCGGGGAGTATAAACTGCTTAGCCTTATACTGTTAGATGCATGAGACCTAGGACAGCATTCTACCGCCGACACTGCGGCGTAGGCTGGGCGTTGTTACGTTCTCGTGCCCTTACTCTAGGGTACGGGTCGTGACAGTATTGCTGACTAGGATTACGGGATGCATTACGTCTTGGACGTTTTCCACCCCAGTGCCTTGAGAAGTCATGTTTACAGAAGCATATAATATCTCACCTTCGTCTTCTATTATATGTTCAGGAGTTGAAGCATAGTTCAGACGATCGAAGACAGATCGTCGAGCCGATTGGCAACAACAGTTGATGACGACTTCATGAAGGCAGTGGCGATTTGAAGCGCGATTTAGAGGTGAGGGAGTCATCCCTGTAATTTTCCGTCTTTGTGTAAGACGTTGCTGCAAATCAGTTACAACTACAGGACGAGAAGAAGTCGGAGAAACATATTCCTTAATGATGTTAGGAACATGTCTCCTATTCTTCAAATATTTAGTTCCCTGAGTGTACAAAGATGTACTCAACTCATTAGCATAGGTGGTTGGGTCTTTCTTTTCAAACTTTGGCTTTTGGTACAGATTGGCCTTTGGCATAGGGTTCTTACGTTTCGCCAAAGTTGATACTGGTTGACGCCTTTTGAGATAAGCGCGTAAATCTGAAAATTCTGCTCCAGGTGTCTCTGTTCGTGATACCCTCAATTTTTCTTGCTTGGATCTTGAAATTTGCAAGGTAGGAAGGTCTTGACCAAACCCCATAGGGGTAGGTAAGATACCTCTTTGGTCAGTATTCTTTCTAATATCAGAGATTCGAAGACCTCTGTTTAAAGGAATAGAATCTGATAGATCTTCCTCTGAGTCATAGACTAGGGAAGTTTGAGAAAAGACCAAAGGGTGCTTTCTTTTATTTTGTGAAGGGTCAGCTAAGAAGCGTTTCCTTTTGTTCTGTCGTGAGACCATTTTAGGCACAGATTGCGCCAATTGAGGAGGTGTCAAAGGACTCTTCCCTTTGTTCTATCTAGTGTTAGCACTAGAACATTGATTCTCCAAGTTCAGAACTTGAGAATTAGAAGAGGGAATAACCAAAAGACTAGTTCCCTTGAGTTGCGCCAGAGTAGCAGACTGTGCCTGAAGTGCTGATTGCTTGGGTTGCGCCATAGTCCTACGGGCTACTGATGGTGCCTTGGAAGCAACATGGGTAGAATGCACCTCAACAATAGCTTGAACAGGCTGTGCCTTGGCAGCAAAGAGAGTAGTAGACTGCGCATGGGCAGCAGGATGAATAGGTTGCGCACGAGCAATAGAAGCAAGCTGAGCCTGAGCCGCCGCGACAGACTGTGTCTTGGCCACTGAACACTCAGGTTGCACCTGGAAAACAGTGACCTTAGGAGATTTAGGAGCCCACACAGTCCTGTTCTTGACGATATCCGTTGTACGCTTGTTGTTCTTGGTGCTAATCATATCCTTATAGGCTATCTGGTTGACATGAACAACCAGAGTCTTCTGCGTCTTGCCGATCGACGCAGTGTCACATTGAGTTGTCACCTTCTCATCGGAGGAGAAAGTCGTCTCCAGCAGAGTCGTCATTTTGTTTGCAAAAACAAAAAGTTTATTCCAAACTTGAAAAAAAAGAATAGTACAAAGTATAATAAATTTTGGAAAAGTACAACTGTAGGTATCTGATCAGAAGACGATCACTTTATCCCTTGGACTATGTAAACTTGAAGACTGTAGTCTCTGGAGAATGCAGCAGCAATTTTTGCAAGAGTTCTTGATATCTGTGTGTATGTATCCGATCATTTCACAATGATTGGAAACTCTATTTATAGAGTTCAAGAAAATAACTGTTTTAGCAGTTATTCTGATGTGCGCGAGGCTGGATTGCGCCAAATTGGGTTACGCCAACCTCCTGTTGCGCCAACTTTTATTCAGTTGTTAAGTCGTGTACTAACTGTATTTAGACGCGTGGCATCATGTGATTGCGATGCGCGTGGTCGTGTATAGGATAGTAGACACGTCTTGAGAGATTAGTGGCATGTGCACCACGTCATTCTGCTTTAGAATGTAAGTTGTCTTAACTTCATCAGGTTGCGCGAGCTTCGGTCAACTGCGCCTGTTTGAGCCGCACCTAGACACGTGGCAGCTTTTGAGCCAAATTCATTCAGATTGCGCCTAGGCGCAACTAAAGATTTTGTCTAGATTGCGCACAGCTGTCTACCAACTCTCCTTGAGCGGCAC
The DNA here is from genome assembly GCA_029216955.1 of Iris pallida. Taxonomy (NCBI): domain Eukaryota; kingdom Viridiplantae; phylum Streptophyta; class Magnoliopsida; order Asparagales; family Iridaceae; genus Iris; species Iris pallida. Next base: position 2,475,935 of record JANAVB010014596.1, on the reverse strand, counting down.
AATTCAGGGAATTCGAAAAGATTTTCCTCGTTCACTGTGGTTTCAGTTGTCAGTGCTGTCAGGTAATGATGGCCATTAAGTGTCAGACGCCACGTAGATTTTGGTGCAATAAGACTGGACGCAGTCTGATATCAGGCGCAACCTGATCAGTGGCGCAGCTTGTTCTCTGAGCTTCATATCAGTGTCGCAACCTGATCTTTGGGGCGCAACTTGATCACTAATTAGTATGTTCAGGGCGCAACTTGATTTTTAGGCCCTACATGTCTGAGCTGAGATACACCCTAGCCTATGTTGTATGCACACACACACTCACACAATACCACACACACACGCATTATATGCATTTTTATTCTATTCCTCTCTATCTCTCTATATGTATATATATGTATAAATCTATATTCTTGTGTGATATATAAATATGTATATGTAAGTTACTTATATTAAATTAGTAGATATATATAATATGTGAAAATATATGTATTACCAATATAGATTGTATTTAGCCTATATAGGTCCCTATGTGTATATGGCATGTATACACATGTGATGTGTGATTGATGTCTTGTATGGCCTTGTGATGATGTGTGCTTGCTAGAATAGACTGGCTAGGCTTAGTGTGACTTGTCTGGGTTAGTTTTGACCTAGTTGACCTAGATTGACTAGTGTAATTGACTAGAGTTGACCAAAGGTTGACTTTAGCCTAGATTGATCCAAATATCATGTAGAATGCATTATAGCAGTCTATTTTACCATTTTGGATATGTTGTGACTTGTACTGTTCTATAGGAGCCAAACACCATTCCTCAGATAGTATATTCTCTTCAGACATACAGATATCAGGCGAGTACATTCTCTGATCATTTCATATCTTGTTTAGGATTATATTCCTGCTCTAGATTACTTTACTTGATGCTGACACGTTGGTAACACGGATTGGTACTATATGGATCCCTTTATGAGATGTTATCCCTCTCGGGAGCATCAGATACTCATGTCTCGTGTGTTTCACTTACATCATGTATCTCATGCTTCTATTATCATGAATCTATCATGAATCTACTTGTGATTCCTGTACTCTCATGAATCACAGAGCCTTCATGAATCTATTCATGAATCACTTATTATAAGCCAGTAGCGTAGTCATGAATCTTAACATAACTTGACTGGATCCTTGTGTATTGATTGGGAAATAGGGGAGTAGAACTAAATATGTGAATATTCCAAAGTAGTGTAGTCATGAATCAACTCTTTAGTATAGCCATAAATCACCTCCAGCTGTTCACATGTTTATCTTGTACTCTGATTCACTAGTCGCTGATAGTTCTCTATATATATTGTAGCTATTTACTTACAGTTCTCTCTTTTATATCATGTTGTTCTTTCAGTTTCATGTATCTTACTCTCTAGCATGTTTATATTTTTAACCTGTTATGATTTGCGTGAGATGCATTGTGCTCGCTCCTGTCTTGACTGGACCTGTTGAAAAGATTACAGAGGATGAGGACGAGACGTTCTGTACCACTTATTATGGGACTATCCTAGAGGATTGCTGTGACTTGGATCTCCAGCAGGATCCATTAGCAGTGGATGACACACCCTTAGTCTAGAGTAGTGATTTTCAGTTGTACTTATTCTCTGGATTACTGTATTTGAGTTTTGGGATGGTCTGGATTGTTGTGATATCTTAGAACTTAGACTCTCTATCTATTTGTATCTTGTGGATTCGTTTCATATCTATCTATCTATCTATCTATCTATCTATCTATCTATCTATCTTATCGTATTCTGTCTTAGTTGTGATTGAGACTGTATTTCTGTATTGTCACCTCCACTCGGAGTGTATATACTGTGCAGGTACCTTATATTGTTAGACATTGTGACATAGGACATCGTTCTACCGCCGACACTGCGGCGTAGGCTGGACGTACCCACTTCTCGTGCCCTTACTCTAGGGTGCGGGTCGTGACACTTGGGCCAGAAATGATCACTAGGGCAGCAGAAAAAGTCAGGATGATCAGAGACAGACTCAGAGTTGCTCAGGACAGACAGAAATATTGGGCAGATGCTAGTGCAGACCGATGGAGTTCGCTGACGAAAATATGGTGTTAGTGAAGATATCACCTACCAGAGGGACGATCCGATTCGGACGAGGTGGCAAGTTGAGCCCTAGATACATTGGACCGTTCGAGATACTCGACAAGATCGGAGAGGTAGCTTACAGGGTTGTACTACCACCCAATCTGGTGGGAGTTCACGATGTATTTCATGTGTCTCAGCTAAGAAGATACGTTCTCGACCCCAGCCATGTACTAGATCATTCAGAGTTGGAGATCGGATAGAGTCTTGCAGTTACTGAGCAGCCAGTAGAGATATTGGACCGAAGGAAGAAGAGACTGAGGAATAAGCTATACCCTTAGTCCGAGTAGCTTGGAGCCATCACTTTTCAGGAGAATCTACTTGGGAAAGGGAGTCAGACATGAGAAAGAGATATCCTTACTTGTTCGACCCACCAGCCGCGAGGGAGCCATCCGTTCCCGCTTGATACCTTAGAGGTTAGTCTTAAAAGTAGACTTGGTCATTGTTTGAATTGCTTGCTATATTAAATGTTTGTAGAGTTTTCTATCCTTGTGAATTTCGAGGACAAAATTTTTCAAGAAGAAAATATTTGTAAGCCTCTGTTATTTAATTATTTTAAATTAAGGATTTTTAAGTGTAAATGACATTTTTAGCCTTAAAATAATTTATTATGATTATTAGGAATTTTCTAGAATTTTTAAATAGTTTTTAAAGCCTAAAATATTATTTTACAATTTATTAATTTGTTTTTATATGAGTCTAAATACATTCAAGGTCTGTTCGAGTCATATCGGACTTGATTCATGGCTTTGGGTCCCGTATCTGGACTTCAGTTCAATTTCATATACGTGGATAAATATATTAAATAATTGATTATTTATTTCTAGAAATTGTACTTTGCTGTACTTGAATTTATAGATAGATTTTAAGTACTGCAAAAATCTGAAAAAAAATTGTATTTAAATACTATTTATTTAATGTAACTTTTCTAGGATTTAATTTGTATTTTTGCCATTTTATAAAAATAGGAAAACAAAACTCATTTTCAAAGTACTTATGTTTACTGATTTTTATAAATATCTATATAATTTATAAATTCTAGAAAAATTAGTATAAATTTCTAAATTAACAAGGATCATTTTGGTACTTTATTTTATATATATTGAAGTTTTTTTGACTATCTTAATAATTGTTGGAACACAATGTATAGTCTGATTTATTAATTAAATAATTATGTCTTGTGAAGTTATGTGCGTTTTTGGAATATTTTAGTATTGGGACCTTACCCTACCTTAGTATAGAGACCCTAAAAAGTTGATTTAGATATTGTGTCACCCCACATTGGTCTCCTATGCTAAAGTCATCACTTGACTAGGTGTCCAGTTAGAAAGTCGTGTCACACCATTAGTGTCCTAGTCTTGAGCTTAGTATGAAAACTAAGATTGTATATCCTCTTTAACAGTGATAGAACACCGGGCATCTATAGCTTCGTATTCATACCCTTGCTTTGCATGAGGGAAGTACCCCCTACAAACTTTACTTACTGTATATGATAATAAAACGTGCATGAATGATATTAACTTAGCTATTTTTAACAGATATCGTATCTTACATGCTTGACATGCTCTAAACTATTCTTGTATTTCTCACATGTTATAACTTGGGTTATGGAAAAACTGATAGCTGAGTACGTGATCATGCCCCATTCTCCCGTACGTATGTACCGAGCAAGGTCGCATTACATGCATACCTTGTCGTAGGCCATTATCCCGCATTTTTGTACGGATGTACACATATGCTTGTACACTTGTACGTATATACATTTTATTATATGTAGACTTGTACACCGGTACATTTTATACCAATTGACGATCACGTGCATGCTCCAGTTTTAAACGTTACATGTACATCTGTCGTCATGACAAATATATCTTCTACATGATAGATTGTGATATGCCATGATTCTTGTTTATTACATCTTTTTTCATTCTATGCTCAGTATATTTAGTTTGTAGAACTAGTACTTGCTCCATTCCTGACAGAAAATGTTGCAGGTATACTTACCGAGGAGGAGTTGCTATGTAATTTCTATTATGGGGCCACCATCGAGGATCAGGCCTTAGCCCACGAGGATGTACCTGCGAGAAATTCGTCTAGTTTGTTGTCTTAGTCGCTCTGGACTTGAGAGCAGGACTGTTTAGGCTATATGTATTTTGATACTGGACTTAGTATCCAGTTTTATATTTTGGTTTTGTATTTAAATCATGTTCGTATTTAGATGCTGTGTTGTGATGATTTCTTTAAATATGACAAATAGAACTGTTAGCACACTTTGATCTTTTACTGTCTACTTTTAAAAGAACAACTTACTACGCTATAACGCAAGCGTAGGGTGGACATGGCTCAACCCGGCACAACAATTTGGGTAACGGATCGTGACAAAAAAATTTCTTCAGAATTTTTTTCCATCAATGGCGGGATGAAGGTGACCACATCTAGGGAAGTTCCAGTGGAGAAAAAGGATTGCAAGTGTGAGCATAATATATGACTTTCACCAGAGTTGCTCCACTTTTTCCTCGGAGTTGAGATGAATAAACGATGGGACAAGACACTGTTTGCACTTAGGGGCTTTTTGGAAGTGGAATGTGAGGTAAAAATGGAGAGTTTTAATGTAAGTGTATTCCACTTTCTCATCTTGAGCGTTTGGATAATGTAAGAGCATGAAAAGTGCCACTTTCAATACATTTTCAATTCAACTGCACTTGCATTAAACCACTTTCGACGTTTGGTTAGATATTGAAAGTGCATTGAAAGTGGAGAGTTTTGATGCAACTGGAGATGTTTTGAGTTACATTAGAAAATAAGCCGAACTCGTTGAAAGTTGAATGTTTTTGTTGCTTTTTTAGTTATTTGTTAATTCTTTAGTTTTTGTTCACGTTATTTTTTGTTAATGAATGTTAATTAAATATTATTGTTTATTACAGTTAATGTTAAGTATTGTTACTAAATATTAATAATAATTTCTGTTAACATTAACTTTTTGTTAACTAAATTTTGGTTAGTTTTCTTAATCAAAATTGCATTAATTAAATTTTGCTAATCAAGTTTTCTTAATTATATATTTGTAGAATTCGTTAATTACGGTTAATGGTAACGTCAATTTTTCGTTAATTACAATGTCTTAGTTAAATTTTCATTAATTAACTTTTCTTAATTATCTTTTCGTAATTAAGTATCTGTTAATTATTATTATTTTCTCAATTTTTTTTGTTAATTATTTTTAGGATAATTTTTCTTAATTAAAATTTCTTATATCTTTTGGTAAATTAGCTTTTGTTAATTATATTTTGTTAATTAATTTTTGTTTAATTTTTTTGTTAATTAATTTTTTGCTAATTGGTTTTTGTTAATTAAATTTTAGTTTGTTTTCTATTATTTTTTGTACTTACTGCTGATCAAATTTTCGTTAATTAGCAGTAAACTTTTTTTAAATTAAGTTATGTTATTTTTAAATAATTTATTTTGTTATTATTTTGTTATTTATTTGTTAATTAGTAGTTAATTTCAATTCATACTTCCATTTTTATGTTGCCATCCAAACATTGGAACTCCAAACTTTCAATTTTCACTTCCACATTAATCACTCTCGGTTGTCATCCAAAGAAGAATGCAATGAAACTCGGACGAAAGTACATCTATCCAAACATATTTTGAAAAGTAAAACCACTTGTATTACATCATGTTGAAAGTCCCACTTTTATACTTTTAAGAACTAACATCTATCTAAACAGCCTCTTGGGGGGCGTTTGGTTCAAGTTTTTTAGGCTTGGGAATGGATTTTGAATTCCTTATCCATGTTTGGTATGTCTATCATTGGGATTCTGGGAATGAGGAGGGGATATGAAGGGCTTCATATTCCCATGTAGGAAAGCTATTTCCAAGTCCCTCACTGGGAATAGTTTGCTTTCCTAAAAATATTTTTTGGATATTTTGTTTGGACGATAATACCCTCTCTTTATTTTCAAAATTTTAACTTTTATCCAAAACATGCGAATCATCATGAAATTAATAAAAAGATATTTAAGAAAAACTAAATAAATTAAGATTCATATTCTTGTATGAACCAAACATGAGAATGAATTTTTTTAAATTTTGAACTATTTATTTTTAGTCTAATCAAATGTGGATATAAAAATGATAAATTTATTTTCTATAGAAAATGAATTAAAAATTTATTCCTAAAGATATAAAAATTTGATCCAAACGAGCCCTCAGTGTTGGACACTTGCAATTGACTTGCGACGTGTATCCAAACACTATTTGCAAAAAAAAAAACTGCTACTTTTTCTCAGGAAAATTGCATACGCCGAAAGTGACTTTCGGTCTCTTTTCGTGGTCAACCAAACGGGTCCCAAAGAAGGGGAAAAAAAAAGAAAAAGAAAAATATTTTCGTTCTCTCCCGATGTGTGACGTGCGACGGAAGTTTGCTCTTTCCCTTTCTCTATCCTCCTTCAACCGACACCAGCCGGTACTTTTTCTAGAGAGAGAAAAGGCTAGGGTTTCCGTAGAGAGAGAGGGGGAGGGAGGGAGAGCTAGGGTTTTTCTAGGGTTTTCTTCAGGGGTTTGTGTTGGATGAGTTTTAGTGGCAGCAGATGTTCGGCGGGTGCTCTTCGTCTTCTTCTTCTTCTTCTTCCCGTCGGATGCGGAAGTCGTTCAAGGACTCTCTCAAATCGCTCGAAGCCGACATCCAGCACGCCAACACTCTGTAAGGCCAATTGTTTCTTACTCTTTGATGTCTGGATTATTAGATTACTTTCTCAGAGTGTACATCGATGTCAAGCTGTTGCGGAAGTTGTCGAGGTTGATGATGATGATTGTAATGATTTCAGTTTTCTTTATGAGATTTTTAAGGGAAGTACAGGGCTTGTTGATCGTGGATTAAAAGAAATTCCCTTAAAACACGCCTTTTAAAAAAATCGCTTTTGCAAAACACGACTTGGAAAACACGAATTTCACTAGGATTTTTTTTTTTCCACGGAATTATTTTACTAGGAAAAAACTTTCGTGGAATTTTGAAGTTTTCTTATGGAAACTTAATTTGGGTGTTTGATTGTCATTGTTTTTTATGAAAAATAGTTAATTTTCCATAGAAAATGATATTTTCCTATGGGCTGCGCCAGTTTCATTTTCCACCATTTTGAAGGAAAATATGGAAAGTGATAGTTCTTTTGGAAAATAATTCCATGGAATATAAACTATCAAACACTACACATTGGTGGAAAATTTATGATGAAAATATTTTCCATGGAAAAAAAAACCAATCAAACACATCTCATGTTTAACTTAAGGTAGTTAGTTTGTTAACAAGTTTCGATAAATACCATTTTTATGGAATGTTTTTCTGGAATACCCTGTTTGGTCGAAGATCTTGATAATTGAAGTGCAATGCTAAATTAACCGCTACACGCTCAAGTCAGTGACTCCTTACTCACCAAGTTACTTTCGGTCAACCTGATTAATTAGATTAAGCTACCGATTACTTGCTCGATAAGTCAAAAATTAGGTATAGTCTTAGGACAAGTTTGTTAAAATGGAGTTTGGCTTATTTGGGAGTTTGGAGTTTTGAAAATAGGGTTTGGTTTGAAAAAGATGAAACTTCATTGAGAAAGCTATAGCTCTATGTTTGGGAGTGTTTGGAGCATGGTTCGCAATATTGGCGGATACCGATATGATACGGACCATACCGATATGGTTTGACATGTCCCGATCCGATACCGACCGATACCCGATACTGACCGATACCTGATACTGACTGATACCGACATTGAGGGTCTATTTTTCGGTCAATTCAACAAAGAAAATTGAACGAAAAAGACCAATCAGCAAGGGTATAAAAGCATATAATGGTTATGAAAGCATGTAAAAGATATCTATCGAATGTAAATCAATCGGTAAGGATGACTACTATTTCATTGAATTTGAAAACTACTAAGAAACAACACTGAAAATATTAAAATTATGCCTAAATGTATAAAATATATTTTTTAAAATGTTAATAATTTATTAATAATTATTTGCTTTCCGATACCAAAAAATCCGATACTCCGATCCGAAACCTCCGATACTGTCGATCCCGCCGATCCCGATACTCATAGGAATGGTCCGATACCGATTCTGATACTGATACTTCGAACCTTGTTTGGAGTCGTGGGATTTTGTTAGAGGAGAAGAAAATGAAGTTTTATAAAGTTGAATCATATTGAAGTTCCGCTGACTCCGGCTTGAAGGGTGTTTTTGGACTTAGAAACTGGAGTTTCATACAACTCCAAGCACCAAACTAGATGCTCCAAAGTTTATGTTATTTCAGTTTTGGGCCAAACTCTAATTTTCTTTTCCAAACTCTGTTTGGAAATGAGGTCTTACTCTTTTCTTTTCAATACTATTGAAGTGTATGATTGTTTTTCTTTTCTTTTTTGAGATGAGGCAAGTCATTAATGACCCTCTCTGTACTGGGCTATTAGCACAGAGACCCTCTCCCGTTTAATTAAATGTTTGCCTGGTTGGGATTTGTACACATGCCCACTCTGTTGGGGACCCAACTTGCTTTCAGGTGGGATGCATGGGAGTTAAGTGCCTAATATGGACAGGTTTTGGGCTAACCTGGAATCCAAGACAACTCAGTTTTTCTAATTTTGTTAGTATTTGTTTGACTTCCTATAAATAGGAGTTAAAGGGAACATCCAAAAAAAAGCTTCAAGGATTTTCGCCACCGATTTAAGACTTTTGCAGCTCTTAGTGTCTTCCACTTCAAGATACAGAAATGTTACTGAAGGAGCGTCGTTTCTCCATCAAGATTCGAGATTGTTACCCTAGTGTGGGTGGAACCATTACTAGGTGAGAGATTCCATGTAGCAATATCTATTTGTATAGGACATGAAGGAGTCGGTGAGCGTCGTTTCTCTTAGCGGTAGGTTTTTTTGTAGCAATATCTATTTGTATCTTTTTTCTCTTTTGAGATTTAAGGGGCTTAACTCTTGGGATAAGAGAATTTAGGAAGCCATTGTAATTACAATAGTTGGAAAGAAAGCCTGAATGACAAAAGCTACCACAAATCTTTCGTGTTTGATCTTTACTAGGCCTCGTAGTTGGTCATGATTCGTATTTTTGTTGGGTGGTCTATGCTTCCACTGTGATTCCCAAAAAGTTGTATTAGAGCCCTTGATTCGAGGGACGAAAGCACGTCCATGGCTACGAAGAAGACTTATTCACATATAGTGACCCTCACAGGTAACAACTGGATGATTTGGAAGCCATAGATGGAGGACCTCCTCTAATTGCAATGATTTATATAGTACTTTGGAGGGCGACACTGCGAAGCTAAAGGATGTGATTGTAGGAGATTGTAAGCTGGATCGGAAGACCACTGGATTTATTTGCCAATGGTTGGACGATTCGGTATTTCTTCACGTCTCTGCGAAGACCTCGTCGAAGAAGTTGCGAGAGAAGCTAGAATCCCTGTATGAGCAGAAATAAACTGACAACAAGGCTCTTCTTATATGTCAAAACGTCAACGCAAAATATATGAAGGGTGCCTCAGAGGTGCAATATCTGAACAGGGTTCAGAATATCGCCAACCAATTATCAGCTTTGAAAATGAGTCTGGACGATGGAGCTTTAGGCCATCCTTCTGTTAAGTGCTATGTCGAATAGTTGGAAGATGATGGTGGTGTTGCTAAGTAACTCTTTCCTATATAACTCTGCCCCAGGGGTTCGTTACCATGGACTTGGTCAAAAGCAGTCTACTGAACTACAAACTTCGACTTAAGCAACATAGATCATTGGAGTCAGAATCTGCGGTTGCTTTTGAAAGGAAGGGAAGACCCAAGTCACATGTGAGGACATGAAGGAGTTCTCAGGATAGTACGAGGGTGGATCGCAAGAAAGACAATGATTATTGTGGCGAGAAGGGGCACTACGAAAGGGAGTGCAGAAGTCTAAAGATGAGAAGGGAAAAGGCGAAGAAATTTTAGAGCATGTGACGACTTTTGTCGATGGGGATCTCATCATCGCAAGACTTAAGACATTGGTGTTGCACGTGTGGGTTTTGTAGCACGGTCCTTTCTCGTGGTCAAATTAAACCGTCCACCAAAAGAATAAAAAGAAGAGAAATGTTTTCCTTTCTCCTCTCTCATAAATATTCCTCTTTCCCTTTTCTCTTCTGGTACGTGGCGTGTGATGGAAGTTTTCTCTTCACCTTCTCTCTTCCTTCAACCGACACCAACCAATATTTTCTAGAGAGAGAGAGAGCTAAGGTATTTCAATTTTTTTTAGAGAGGAAACTAGGGTTTTGGATGAGTTCTAGTGGTAGCAGATGTTTGGCAGGAGCTCCTCTACTACTTCTTGGATGCGGTAATCGTTCAAGGATTCTCTCGAATTACTCAGCCAATATCCAGCACACCAACACTCTGTATGGTCTGTTTTCTTACTCTTTTATGATTAACAGAATATGCATTGATGTTGAGTTGTTGCGGAAGTTCTCGAGTTTGATGATTGATTGTGATGATTTGTTAGTTTTCTTTATGAGTTTAGGGAAGTACAGTGGTCCCTTAAGTTGAGGCTTCATGATCGAGGATTCTGGACCCAAAGAAAGAAAATTCCATCAAATGATACTTCTGGAAACTAATTAACTACTATAATCTTTGAATCACATTTTGAAATATTGACTTATATAAAAAAAACCGATATAAAAATTTAAGGTAGGTTCGGAGTAAGAATGAGAAGTACTATTCTTCATTTTTTTTTTCCCTTTTTTCAAAGTATCCTATTTAGTAAAAAAATGACAATTGAAGTGCAATGCTAAAGTTAAGCCATTATCATTATCAGAAGGTTGGTTAATTGCAACTGCATGGCCACTTGGAATTTTTAATTAATTGGATTAAAAAACTGATTACTTGCTAGATTAGTCTCCGGTTAGGCCTAGTTTAGAAAGATGAAACTCCACTGTTATATATATATATATATATATATATATATATATATATAGACACACACACACACACACACACACACACTATAGGGGCCATGCGACATGCCACCCGCCTCGCCTAGCCGCGCCTAGGCTTTCGTCCAGGATTCACTGCTTAGAGTTAACAAATTCTGCAATTATGCATACTAAAAAAATATAGTATAACTATTAAGCAACAAGTATTAAGCATAAAAGTAATAAAAGAAGCAACAAATATGAAATAACCAATATTCAACATAGGCGTGCCTACGCTTCGCCTGTGACAACATACAGCTTATTGCGATCTCTTTCACAAACATGTGAGGATTCCGATTCATGCTTGGAGCGGTTTATGGTCACAATGACAGACGGTGTAGGGAAGGCCTATGGAGGGATATCTCCCAAGTGGACCTTATGGCGGACAGTCTGCACCTCCCCTTGCTTCTTTTGGGTGATTTCAATGCTCTTCTCCACAGGCTAGAGAAGGTGGGAGGTCGGCCTCTTCCCGATCAGATCCTCTATGACTTCCAGAGGTGTCTCCTGAAGTCTGACCAGAGGGAGCTGGAGAGAGTGGGGCACATCTGGACCTGGCACAATAAAGTTGTTCACCACAGAGTTGTCTGCCAGCTTGACAGGACACTGGGTAATAGTGAGTGGTTTTGTTGTTTCCTAAATACAGTGGCAGAGGGCCTAGTTGCTGGGACTAGTGATCACTATCCGATCGGAGTCGGCTTCACCGAGCGGCTCACTTGAAAATTGTGTCCTTTTCGATACAACAACAGCTGGTACTTGTCCGAGGACTATATGGAGGCAGTGGCCGAGGGACTTCACTATCAACAGGAGGGAACGACTCAATTACGCATGGTGCACATTCTCAAGCGTAATAAGAGGACTATCCGGAGCTGGGTGAAGAGCATACCCCGACCATCTCTGGAGGACAAGGAGGCTGAACTCAGGGCTACTCAGACCTTCGTGCAAGCTGATATTCTGGATGGGCTCTTAGCGGTACGAGAAAAGGAATTGGTAGGGGAAGTCAACATTCTCTGACTCCAGAAGAAAATTAGTGCGACACAACGCCCTAAATGCTCCTGGTTTAAGGAGGGGGACCACTGCTCCAAGTTCTTCTATGACGTGATTCGCAACAAACAATACAGGAATAGTGTCTCCCGTCTACTTGATGTTGAGGGCAAACTGGTTGGAGACCCAACTGCGATCCAGGGGGAGGCTCTCAGGTACTATTCGGAGTTATATTTCAAGCTGACTATCTATTTGTTTTTTCGGATATCACCACAAAGAAGCTGGTGATGCCGTATGGCAACAACCAGTTACTTGTGTCGGTCAGGCTGGAGGAGGTGGAGGCTATTATTATGAAGGCGGACCCTAACAAGGCTCCAGGGCCGGATGGATTTAGCAGTAGATTTTACAAGCGCCACTGGGATTCGCTGAAGCTGCCAATTTTTGAAGCAGTACATGAATTCTTCACGGAGGAAAATTGTTGAAGGAGCTCAACCACACGTTCCTGACCCTGGTGCCGAAAAAAGAAGGAACGACTTCGCTGGCTGACTTCCGTCCTATTGCATGTTGTAATTATTTTTATAAGATAATTACTCACCTTATGTTTCGGCGCATGGAGGGATTTATGCAAGATCTGGTCTCCCCGAACCAGGCGGCTTTCATCAAGGACAGATCGATCGCGGAGCACAACATGCTCGCTCATGAGATGGTGCGGAAGTTCAACAAACCGGAGGACGAGAAGGCGTGTGTGAAGCTGGACCTGAGGAAAGTTTATGACATGGTTAACAAGGACTTCCTGTGTCACATGATGGTTGTTATGGGGTTCGACGAGATATGGGTATCGAGGATTAGGGAGTGCATCTTGACCCTACTTTCTCAGTTTTCATCCAGGACATCCCATATAGATTCTTCCATAGTAATAAAGGGCTCAGGCAAGGGGACCTCTGACTCCTTATCTGTTCACTCTTGTCATGGAGTACTTCACTTGTCTGATGGATATGGCGGTGCATAGTGGGCAGGTTGTGCCTCTGTACAAGCAAATCACGCCATATGTTTTACACCTTATATATGTGGATGACCTCCTGTTTTTTCTTCGGCTATCGATGGGAGGGATGATCACGCTATCTGGGACTATGGATGAGTTTGGCAAGCTTTCTGGGCTTCAACTGAACCGAGAAAAGGGTCGAGTCTATTTTAACTCTCTTTGTATGCTGAAGGAGGAAAGAGTGGCAACCCTAGGCGTCGAAAAAGGGGAGCTGCCGGTCAAATACCTGGGGTGCCTCTGACAGTTGACTATGCGAGGGTACTGGACTGTCAGGGCCTGGTGGAGTATGCTCAGAGGAGGGTAGAAGGATGGCAGGTAACAGGCCTGTCCTTTGGGGGTCGTATTGAGCTAGTGAGGTCAGTTATCTCTGCCATGGTGCTATTCCAGCTCCAGTCTATCCTAGTTCCGGTGGCCACTATCGAGAAAGTGGAGAGCATTTGTGCCAACTTCATCTAGAGAGGGGGCATCCGTGCGATCTCCTGGAAGCAACTCTGTCTGTCTCGGGAGGAGAGAGGGGTAGGCTCAGACCACTCCTGACAGTCAGGGAGGTCTCGGGGCTGAAGATGGCGTGGAGGTTCATCAAAGGTGGGTTATTATGGGCGGACTGGATGTCTAGTCGGTATGTGAAGAAGGGCAACTTCTGGACCAGTGTTCTCAACAATAACCACTCGGTGACTTTCAAAAGTATTCTTCGACACAGAGCTGTTCTCAAATCTTCTATTTGGCGGATTATGAGAGATAGGACAGGTACGGACCTTTGACTAGACCCTTAGGTGGAGCGTCAATCGTTGCTAGAGATACTGGACGACCAGCTACACATGGAGGCTGGTAGAGGGATGATGTGTCAGCATATTATCAGGAATGGTGAAAGGAGACCAGAGATATACCGCCACACGACAGAGCTTGGAGCGGCTATTCGAGCGGTAGACATTGACCCGAGTCAGCTGGCCGATAGATAGATTTGGATCCGCCTGTCAATCCTGGAGCTACAGGGAATTCTAATTCAAGAGTTGCTACAACCTGGTACGCTAAACGAATTCTAGGAGCGAGGATTATGACTTCATCTGGTGTAAGGGTATGGCTCGCAAGATACAGTTATGTGTCTACCGGTTGATGTTGGGACGACTACTGACGATAGATAGATTCTTTACATTTGAGATCCCATCCCCAATCCCAAGTGTATGCTGTGTGAAGCAGGAAATGAATCTATGAGACATTTGTTCTTTGAGTGTAATGTGTCATGGTATATCTGGTCTGAACAGTGCCGCAGGTCGTTGGGAGGCTGTGACACAGGCAGTAGATTTACGAGACATCATCACGGAGATTCGTGGCCAGAGAGGTAGGAGGCATGCATGGTTCAAGACCGCCAGATTGCGACTAGCTGGCTTTGTCTGACATATGTGGAGAGAATAGAATCGGCGTATTTTCGAGGGGCTCTCCACTCCCTCAATATGCATACTTCACAATATTGGGTTTGATGTAAATGCTATGTCACCTAGTAGGGTGAGAGGACCATGGGATGTACTGTAAGGTGTATGAGTTGATTTTGGAATAAAATTTATCCCTTTTTCCAATATATATATATATATATATATATATATATATATATATATATATATGGAATAAGGGTAAATTTTATTCCACGCAAATCGTAGTAAATGTATTACAATACACTATTCTCACTTTTCTCCCTCCCCAGTTAAGGGGCCATTACAGATACATCGAATTCTATATTGTGAAGAATTCCTACAGACGGAGTAACCAGCCCCTTAAAGATACGCATGTTACGCTCCCTCCAGACATGTCAAACCGATGCCGCAAGACGAACTCTAGCAATCTTGGCCCAACCAGAGTCCATGCCGCGGCGATCTCTGATCCAGCTGAGGATCCCCCGTATATCTGTAGTACTGCCAACTCCACCCATCGATCGCGTGCACTGCTCAGACCAGATGTGCCAAGTCATCGGACACTCAAAGAATAAGTGGCCCAAAGATTCGGCCTCATCTGAACAGAGTACGCACTTCAGATCTGGAATCTGCAACCCAAACCTGAGAAGTCTGTCCCTCGTCATCAACCTGTCTAGAAGAAGTATGTATGAGCAAAGCTGCATCTTGCAAGCAATTCCCTTTGCCCAGATAAAGTCATACTCCGTAATCTTGTCATGTGGAGTCCGAACCAGATTGTAGCAACTCTTAAAACTGAATATCCCTGACCCTCCATCCGAACCAGGGACAACCCATCTCCAGGAGTCAGCAGGCTGGCTAGAATCAATAGTGATCGGACGAATCGTCTCTCCAAACTGAGCAGTGAAATGATACTCCTCAGGCCTCCAGATCCCATCCCTGATGATCTGACTACATTTCACCCCCTGCTCGCCTCTCTGTCCATCTGTGCACCCAAGATCTCCAGAAGGGAACCATTACCCATCCACGAGTCGAGCCAGAGATCAGTGTTCGTTCCCATCTTTCATAATCCGGCAGATAGCGGACTGTAGAACCGGTCTGCACCTAAGGATAACCTTAAATGAGACCGAGAAATTGTTATTAATCCTGCATGTCCAGAAGTTCGTCCGCCGCAAATATCTGCTAGTCAGCCACTCTGCCCAAAGCGAACGTCCCTTGATGAACTGCCACGCCATTCTCATTCCAGATGCCTCCCTAACCGCCCGAAGAGGTCGCAACCCCACTCCTTCCTCCCGGGTCCGGCAGAGTTGATCTCAAGCGATCGCATGCATACCGGCTCTCCAGATGAAATTAGCACATATGGTCTCCACCTTTCTTATGGTAGCTACCGGAATCTGGATCGACTGCAACCAGAACATAGCGATGCCAGAAATAACAGACCTCACCAGCTCAATACGGCTACCAAAGGAAAGTCCAGCTGCCTGCCAGCCTTCCACTTTCCTTTGGACAAAATTCACCAGGCTGTGACAATCCTGATCCCTAGCATAATTGACCATCAACAGAACCCCCAGATACTTCTCCGGTAGCTCTCCTTTCTCCACTCCCAGAGCAAGGGCCCTTTCCTCCTTGAGGGTGCACTGAGAGCTGAAATAGACCCTGCTCTTCTCCCGATTCAGCTGAAGACCGGACAACCTCCCAAACTCCTCCATAACATTGAAAGAGCCCTCATCCCCCTCATAGATGGATGCAAGAATACCAATAGGTCGTCAGCATATATATATAGTTTAAGTTTTACAAAATTAAATCAGATTGAAGTTTCCATCTTGAAGGGTGGTATGGAGTTAGAATGGAATTTCATCCAACTCCGAGTATGGTTATAATATTCTCTCCTGGTTTGAGCTTTGTTGATTCTACGACAGCTTCATATAATGTTTGAATGATGCAGTTGCCAGCTTTCATAATCTTATGTATTATGTGCCAAGGCTGAAGATAGATATGCTTTGAGGTCCTAAGTTTATGAGCTCATATTATGCTATCTTAGTTTGAGACTATGTCTTGGCCATGGATAATGTTCGTGCAGCTTCGGTGATCAGATAGACGATTAGCATGCACGTACTAGATTGACAATCACTGATTCACTATACATCTTGAGAATGGATCCTGGAGCCGACAACCTGCATGACATCAGGCTTCCTGCTTTTAAATAGTAGAGACGTGTTGTTCTGACCCAACATCTTTTTTGATTCTTCAACAACTCCCTCCCTTTTGCTCTCGCTTCTTTTGGGTACCACTATTTTCCATTTTTCATCTTGTTAATACAAATTTCCAACCTATCTTCCATTTTTCATCATATTAATACAACATTCAAAAAGATGCGACTGATTTAGGTTGTTAGCCAACTGTAGAAATCTGTTTGTGTAATTTGGTGGGCTCTGTGCTGCATAGTCGGTGGCATCTTCCATTACATAAGGCTTACGCGGCCGTTGAATACGACAGGACACCAGTTTGACGTGCCCTATTTTATTTTGGAGTGTCAAGCAGGGACAATACTAATTTTCGTCTGCTGTTTCTTCCTAGCAAACGACTGGTTCTGTTTTTCTTTGTTATCACATCACAGTCTAGCTACCTACTGGTCTAGGTCGCATGGTGATATTCTGACATTCCTGGTTGCAAAGATGTGCGACACTGATAATGTCCAAATAATTTGCTAGATTCACTTTGACACTTCTCTTTTATTTGTAAAAATTCTTGTAACTCTATGAAGATGTATTCTGTTAGGGAAGTACTACTGCACAATCATGGGGCACGTCTGCAGCATATGATTTTTGGTGCAGTTTGCTCTTTTTTAATTTCTCCACCACTTTACAAAAAGAACCAAATTTGTAACATAGGAATGAAGATAGAAGAAACAATGAAGACCTATATTTTTTTTTATAATTGTGTAATAAGCAACAAAAAAGCTTTTATCCTAAAATTCGGGTCGACTATATGTATCCTTTTCTTCCATTCAGCTCTATTGAGGGGCACGTGCCCTGTAGCATTAACAATTCTTTATATTGTGAGATGCTCTCCATAAAATATAGCCATTAATCTCACTGCATGTCGGTTATATTTTTCATTTTTTTTATCATCAAGGGTTCCTAGCTGTCATATGGATCTTGAAAAAGTAAAAAAGTACTAGATCATTATGCTTGAGACTATAATACACTGAACAACT
The DNA here is from genome assembly GCA_029216955.1 of Iris pallida. Lineage (NCBI taxonomy): Eukaryota > Viridiplantae > Streptophyta > Magnoliopsida > Asparagales > Iridaceae > Iris > Iris pallida. The sequence goes on along the minus strand of JANAVB010014596.1, from coordinate 2,458,176 downwards.
TCGGATCCTCTGAAACTAATATCTAATATCTACTGCATCCCTCCCTTCTTGTATGGGCTTCAGGGGAAACACAAGAAATTGGCTACAGGGGATCCAATTTCAGTAAGCCACATGATGACTTTGAAAGTTGAACAATAGTAGACTGTTATGGTTGAGCCTAAAATATGGTAAACAACTTAATGACTTCTATTTCCTTTGTTTAGATAGTTAAACAATAGTAGAGTGTTATGCTTGAGCCTAAAATATGGTAAATAATTTAATGACTTTTTCTTTGTCTAGAAAGTTGAACAATAGTAGAATGGCGATGCTTGAGCCTAGAATATGATAAACAACATATGAACTTTTATTTCCTTTGTCTAGATAAGTTCAATGGCACTCTACTGGCTTAGGTGATTAGCCATCTTATAAGTGCTAACTTTTGACCCAAGCCTGTAGTTCTGATTCTGCCAGAATATGGGTTCATAAAGTCATTTTGGCATGTCATAATGAAGAGTTTGATCCTGTTCCAGTGAGCTATCTCACCAAACCAATTCAAAAATTAGAGTAACAGAGATAGCCTGCACTTTCAATCTTCTCTTCTCACTTTTGTCTGTTGGTCCACACTCAATATTTTCCCCTTAGTTTTTGTCCTGGACCTGGTTTTAGTGTGTATTATACCTTTTACTTCCCATACATATTGTTTCAGTAAAAGTAATTTGCACTTTTTGATCACTTGTTTATCTAATCTGATTTTATGGAAACCAAGAGTTGTAAATGAGTTCATAAATTGAACTTTATCTTTCTCTTCATACAACTTTCCCATTTTAAACAATTCATTTATTTGACTTGTTCCTTATGAATTGGATTACTTGACCCTTTGGTTACACTTAGAACTTGGGATATTTAAAGTCAACATATTTTATATTTCTGTGAGGGGAAGTCAGACGAGTTGCCTTGCGTGTTCTTTTTTGATTCTTCATTACATGATGCAGGGCTTCAGATTTTCCTAGGGGTGGTGCTTGTTTTCAGATGCGAATGTCATATAGTCCAGCTGCCCACTTATTTCTTTTTCTAGTACGGTGGACAGACTGCAGCCTGGCTGGAGCTCTTGGACTTCTTAGAATTATGATATATAAGGTCTCTAGTTTACTTATCATTTTTTTTAATGTTCATTTGCAGCATTCAAGTTTATTGAGCTCTTCAATTTCAATATTCAGGTTTATGCTGATGGAACAACTACAATGTCGACTCTTGAAAGGAAAGCAAGTATAAGAGAGTTCTATGGTATATGTTGGCTTGACTTGTTCTTGAATTCTCTATCAGTGCCCCTGGTATCTTTCTACTGTTCTGATTTCTTTCTCTACGGCAGGTGTAATTTTTCCTTCCCTAAACCAACTACAAAGAGGGATAACTGATTTGGAAGATAAAAAGCAGAAGGCATTATGCATGGAGAGGTATAAGAAAAGAGATGACAGTGAAAGGAAGCATTTCTCAGATATAGATGCTGAAAGAGAAGAAGAATGTGGGATTTGTATGGAGATGAACAGCAAGATTGTACTACCAAACTGTACCCATGCTTTGTGCTTGAGGTGCTACAATGACTGGTAATAACCTCCTCTCTTGTCATACTGTTCAATCTAAGCGATCAGTCTTCCCTTTTATCCTCTAATCTATGTCATATTTTCATTTTTGAGAGACAATGGCGGCACCACAAAGTCTATTTTACAGGTTATCGTCAAGTAGGATAATATATAAGAAGAAACTAGGGTTGGCATAAGTAGGAAAAAAAAAGTATTTGAGGATGTAAACAGTTCGTTAATATCACAATAGCTGCGATAGGGATAAGGACACATACAAAATATACAAACATTTTCAATAAGTGTTACCTATGGGGATGAGTATTGACATGATACGGATAAGAACACCATTTTTCCATGTCTGTGCAACATAATTTAGAGGATAAAATGACTGTATTATCCTGATTTTGATTTATTAATAAAAATTATTTTATAGCATTTAAAAAACTTATTAAAAAAAAGGACAGATGACAAACCCATGACCTTCTCCGCCCTCTTCCTGTGACAGCTGAGGCAACACCGACCAGTACTACTGTCGGCATCTGCCTTTATCCTCTCTCTCTCTCTCTCTCAACCTCACTCTCCCCCTACTCTAGCCAGCAACAGCCAGTGCTGATGCTGACAGTTCAAGACTCCCTCACCATCACCACCACCCTTCCCACTTGATTCACATGTGTTCTACCTGCACTATATGACGTAGAATGTAATAAGAAAGAAAAAAAAATCCCTCCACTCTACATCTCCAGAAGGGCCATAGGAAACCATCAACATCAGCAACATTAAAAGAGAGCCATCTCAGAATCTTGAATTGGTATAGTACCACAAGACGAGAATGTAGGGATGGACAAAGAAAATAAAACCAACAAGATTGATTATTGTACTTTTTAACCTACAAAACACTTTTAGCATAAAAAGACTTGATTCACCAGACCATGGATTGGTTCAAGTAGGACGGAGAAAGGGTAGGAAAGATGCAGAAGAGAGTGCGAGGGAAGGATGGGGCTGCTGGCTGTGATCCAAAAGGAGCCGCCACCTCTGCCTAGCAACCAGGGTGGAGAAGGTGATGTGTCTAAATTTTTGTTCTTTTTCATTTTAAAAAGTTTCAAATATATAGTAAAAACTTCAAATCAGGGATATTGTTGCCATTACACACCCCTAAGTACGGTTTTGGAAAATTTTTTTGGAAGACAATGATTCATACGACAATGTATTAACGTTGGGTAGGGGGATAGGGGGACCTGCAAAACAATGAAAAATTAGAGGGGTTTCCTATAGTTTATCCAAACCCCAAAGCATATCCTTAGAAATATAGCAAGACCTAACCAATGCATTGAACGAGTCAGGCAATTAGTTGAGTCGACATGTTTTGCTGATCAAGAGAGATCAGTCGACTCTTTTTTGTTGGCCAAGAAGCCCCATTGAGTTCTTTTTGCAGGATAATAAACTGAGGTGGCAACTGTTAAAGCAGTTGATATAGCAGTTTCCGGATAAGACTAAAGTTCTGAAAGATGAATTGTGTGTAAATTCTTGAGAGTTCTCTCAGCTTCCTAGTCTTATAGTGGACAGGGGACGTAATCATACTAACTATAGGTAATTGACGATTTCTCTAGTAAGATAAGAAGATTTCATATGGCCTTAGATGTAGCAGGAGGTGGTTGGAATGTTTGTCTTTGTGTGTCCTGGACTTTTAGAATGCTGAGATCATGAAAGAAATCATTAAACTACACCATCCATTCTTCCTTCTAAAAGGAATATGTCAAGTTGAGGTTGATAATGATACACTTTTGTGGAAAATATTGAATTTGATGAAAATTGATGCATGTACAGCAGCAAAGTTGACAATTCTAGTTATTACGCTTATATGGAGCCAAGGTGATCATTAGAATATCATTACAGTATTCTCTCGTGTCATTCTTTCCTGAGAAGCCAAAGTTAGCATCTTTACCTTAACAAAAGACGCGTACATGGGTTTGTCTGTAAATTTTCATAATTTATGTTGGATCAGATTCAGTCGTGCACTTTCCCAAAGAATCTGATACCTATTCTACAAAGGTAAGAATATGGCAGGACATGATACAAACACAACGTGTACATGTCACTTTGTCGTGGCTTATTGTATTTTGGAGTGTCCGTATTGTGCCCGACCAAAGAGAAATTAGTTTTGGAGTCTGTGCTTTCTTGGTAACATTTAAGTAACTTCAAATAAGACAATTTACATAATAAAAGCTAGAATTTGAGTATGAGCTGAAACCAATATGTTTCGTCTGTTTCAAATTGGAATTGGAGGGTCTGAAACCTCCGAAACTACCGCAACCAACCTGATCAGAACCACCAAAACTCTCCAAAATTGTGAAACCAATACTCATAAGAAGGGTCTGAAATTGACACCGAAACTGAGTTTTTGAAATTGGAGTGAAGTTATTTAAACTTACTAATGGACTTGTTGGACAGATTTGGTAGATGATGATAATAGGAAAGTAGTGACTGTGAAATGCAAATCAAATTTTACCAAATAAACCTTAACATGAGTACAGATGAAGCTCTGTCAAAATTAAGAAAATATATTGTCAAGCACAGTCCATACTGTCAATAAAGAAGACTGGGGAATAGAGTCCAATGACGGTTGCTGAAGAAACTTATGAGTTTTTGTTTGTTCTTTACATCTAATGGAGCATAATCTGAGAAGGATTAGTTTAGTTGTAATCTAGTGAGTGAGACTAAGCACGTGGAAGGAAGAGGTAAATGTGAGATTTTCTTGTATCGTTATTTCTGACCTTTCAGGAGTTGTATCATTTAAATTGTGTTTGGTATGCAAGAATCTTGGGTATCTGTGATTCCCATAGGATTCCTGCATCTGATACAAGTACCCTCAGCATTCATGGGAAATTAGGAGTGTGTGATTCCCATAGGCAGCACGTTCCCAAAGATCATGGGAATATCACTAAGAACTTATTCCCTTTAAATACCATCCCAATGAAGAAGTACTATTTTCCTCTACTCCAGAAGTATTATTATTTTCCATTTTCCCAAAAAACAGAAGATCCAAGATATTGCCTTATGGTTAGATTTTTTATGTTTGGACTTTGAACAAGTCATGGTTGGTTCTTTAGGAAAATTAAATGGTTGGAAGTATTATTTTTCACTAATAATAAGACTAGTAATCACAACCATGTAATATTTAATCACAGCCATGTAATATTATTTTGTAAGCAACTATGAGAACGTCAAAGCTTTTATCCCAAACTTATAGTGTCTGCTATTTGAATCTTATTTTCCTTTCAGCTCTGGTAAGGGCCATATCCTTAGGTTCGTTAACAAAAAACATTTTCTTTATAACATCAGTCCTAACCCTATATCTACAAGCTTATTTATCTAATATCTCATCGGTCATCCTAATCAGTGCAGTTATTGGTGGGCACTGCACGCGCCCATACAATGTTATAAGCATTTCAGTTTAAATTGGAAGTTGCAATGTAAAGGATTTATTTAGAGGGATTATCAACTTGATATTGCATAATAAACTATCTTATACATGCTATGGCAATTTCAGGAATGTTTCAACTGAGACAATAAACTAAGTATATATATAAAAAAATCGTATCTTTTTTATAAGCATGTTCAGCATACTGGATTTAATTCAAATAATAGGCATATGCATAGGCAGTTAGTAAACCATTTCAGGTTAGCTCCCTAAACTTCATAGTTGGCAGGAATTGTATTTTTGAAATATGTAAAAGTTATACAACCTCTATAGTCGATTAGTCTTGTTTTCATAAGATAACGCCGCATAAGGCTGATGCAGAAGTCTATTGAACCTCTCCATACTTCAATAAATCTCATGGCTCTCATACATTTATGAAGAAATATGTCCAAAAATAGGCCCATGACATTTTTTGACTTTGACCATATATTTGATTTGTTTTTCATATTTATTTGGTTTCCATATATGAAATATCTCCATATATGAATTTCTAATATATGGTGAGCCTACGTAATATTGGATCTCCATATATGGCCACATGTCATATAAAGGGGTCTAATGGTTCTCCTTGAGACATCTCATCGTGCTCAACTAAAGTTGTTGAATAAGTTCAATACAAGAGAGCTAAAGTTGTTGAATAAGTTCAACACAAAAGTTTGAGATTTTTTTTATCTTTGTGATAGAGAGTTCTTGAGTGCAAGGAGAGAAGTGTTGAGAGCTATTATAATTCCTTTTCTTGTTCATAGTTGAACTAAATCACCCTCGTCTGTGGAAGTAGGCATCTTGGCCAAACCATGTAAATCATTGTATTTGCGATTGTGACTTTTCTCTGAGGTGTTCTCTGATTTCTTTGGTTTATTTCCGCTGTGCCCCAACAAATTGGTATTAGAGCTTTGGGATTTTAGCAAAGTATCCCATAAAGTTCTCAGAAAAAAAAAATTGGGTAGATTTTTTAAGATGGCTCTGTCAAGCAAGGTTGGGAAGTACAAAATTAAAAAGTTCAGTGGAAAGAATGATTTTGGCTTTTGAAAAAGTCAAATGAACGACCTTCTCATATCTCAAAAGCTTCACAAGGCTTTACGGAAAAGTCTAAGAAGCCCGCTGACACGATCGATAATAATTGGGACGACATGGATCTTGAAGCATGTGCCGCTATTCGTCTGTGTTTGGAAAGGGATCTCGTATGCTCTGTGAAGGACGAAACCACCGCTGCTGGGCTCTAGCTGAAGTTGGAATCATTCTACATGACGAAGACTCTTACCAACCGACTTTATATGTTAAAGTCGTTCTACAGTCTAGTGATGGAGGCAGGTATGTCAATTCGAGATCATATCTCAAAATTCAATCGAATTATTTTTGACTTGAAGAATGTTGACATACACGAAGATGATGATCGTTTGGTGCTAATTTTATTTTTTTGCCTGATTCTTATGAGAAACTTATTCAAACGTTACTATATGAGAATGACTCAATTTTCATAGAAGAATCTACGAGTGTCTTATTGTCTAATGAGGTGCGGAGGTTGGCATCTAATGGCGGAAACGGTGGAAATCAAGTCCAAGGTTTGACGGCAAGAGAAAGGACAAACGATAGAGCATCTTCTAGCAGAAGGTTAAGATCCAAGTCCAAGACATCTATTGAGAAGGTGAAGTGCTTCAATTGCAACGAAAAAGGACATTATGCAAATACGTGTTCTCATCCAAAGAAGAACAAGATAAATGAGAATAAGACAGAGAGAAGATGATGAGGCAAACTGTTCTTCGGAAGCCGACTGTGACGGGGTCTATTTTTGGTAGCACATGACAACATGAGTGATCATTGGATTCTCGATTCTGGATGCTCGTACCATGTGTGTCCAAAGAGGGAGTGGTTTTCTTCCTACAAGGCGACAAATGGTTGCTCTATGTTGATGGACAACAATAACGCATGTCGAGCTGTTGGAATTGGGTCTATCAAGGTGAAAATGCATGCTGGAATTGTGCGGACTTTGGCCGATGTCAGACATGTTCCCGAACTTGAGAACTTTTTTTATTTCTTCGGTAAGCTTGACCCGAATGGTAACAAGTTCGCTGCCGAAGGTGGAGTCTTACGGGTTGTTCGTGGTTCTTTAGTGGTGATGAAAGGTTACCGACATGGTAACCTTTATATCTTATTAGAAAGCACTGTGACTGGAACTTTAGCAGTCAGTACATCTGATTCGTCTGATAGCACGCATCTTTGACGTATGCGACTTAGGCATATGCATGAGAAAGGCCTGTCCTTACTGAGCAAGTAAGATTTACTGAAAAACTTGAAGAAACTAAGTATGGATTTCTGTGAGCATTGCGTTTATGGCAAGCAGCACAGGGTGACCTTCAATACAAGCAGAAGACAAGATGTATTCTTGACTATGTGCATACAGATGTATAAAAATCTAGCAGGATTCCTTCCAAGAATGGAGCAAGGTACTATATTACTTTTATTGATGATTATACACGTTATCTTTGATTGTATTTCATCAAATCCAAGTATCAAGTGTTCGAAAAGTTCAAGCAGTGGAAAGCGATGGTGGAGAACAGAACAGACAGAAAGGTTAAGACATTGAGGCCTGATAATGGTACTGAATATATCTATGGACCTTTTAAAGATTTCTGTGCTCAAGAAGGTATCATGCGACATTGGACTGTCAGGAACACGTCGCAGCAGAATGATTTAGCGGAAAGGATGAACCGAACCCTGCTTGAGAAAGCAAGATGTATGTTTCCAATGCCGGTTTAGGCAAGGAATGGTGGGGGGATGCTATATACATGACGTGGTACTTGGTTAATAGATCACCAACTCCGGCTATAGATTGTAGGACTCCATATGAGATGATGATCGACAAACCAGCAGATTACAATGCGTGTTTGGATGCAAGGATTGTCCAGCCATGAGTTCCCAAGCGCTCTTGGGTGGAGTGGGCCATCATTCGCCAGGTCTTTGAGTGCCCATTGTACCACGTGGTTGGTGCACGAGGCTGATCGAGACTCGATTTTTAGGATCTGGCACCTGCGCCCGGCCCGATCTGCCAGTGAAGGCTCTACGTTCGGTCGTGCGTGGTATGTTCGCGATTCGTACAAATAGAATGCATCGCGTACGTGAACCTTCTGGGTCCATCAAAGATTTGAGAAGGGGCCATGTCAATAAGGATAAGCTGGATCTGAGAGCCAAGAAAGCCATTTTTTTGGGATATGCACAAGGAGTAAGGGATACCGTCTATACTGCTTGGAGGATAAGAAGTTCTTACTCAGCAGGGATGTCACATTCGATGAGTATTCAGTGTTGGCTTCAAGTAAGAAGAGTGAGTCCGATCAAGATAGTGGTGTATCTAGCAAATTTCAAATTGTTGATTTTGAGTCGTCTGAGGATGCATCGGATGAGGTAGAGGTTTCTGAAGATGTTTATCAAGTTCCACAAGAACAACAACCAGAGGAAGAGCAACACCAGCAGCAAGATTCCTTGGCCACCACTAGGCCAAGGAGACCGGTCAAGCCAATGCACATGTATGGCTTTGATGAACCGGTGAAACACTATGGACAGTTAAATGTGGTGGCATATGCACTACCAGTGGAGGATGATGAGCCTATCACCTTCAGACAAGTTGTCAACGATACTAGTAGCGAAAACTGGATGATAGCTATGCAGGAAGAGATTGAGTCTCTCTGCAAGAACTGTACATGGAATTTGGTTCCATTGTCCAAAGGCAAGCGAGCTATAGCTGCAAGTGGGTGTACAAGAAGAAAGCTTCTCCAGAGTCAGGTGACACTCGGTTCAAGGCAAGATTAGTGACAGAGCTTTGCACAGGAGGGTGTAGAATACAATGAGATCTTTTCTTCGGTGGTCAAGCACGCTTCTATTCACATATTGTTGAGCTTGGTAGCTCATCATGGTCTCGAGTTAGAGAAACTTGATGTGAAGACGACATTCTTGCATTATTACCTTGACGAAAAAATTTATATGCATCAACCAGAGGGCTTCAAGGTGGTTGGCAAGGAAAATCATGTATGTTTATTGAAGAAATCGTTGTATGGGTTGAAGTAGTCGCCTCGACAGTGGTACAAGCAGTTCGACACCTTCATGACACGACATGAGTTCACCCGAAGTAAGTATGACGGTTGTGTTTACTTTCATAAACTTCGTGGTGGAGGTTATATCTATCTATTGCTTTATGTGGATGATATGCTTATTGCTTCAAAAAGCTTAGTAGAGATAGATAAACTGAAGTCTCAACTTAGCTCGAAGTTTGAGATGAAGGAATTGGGTGGAGCAAGAAGATTTAGGGATGGAGATTAAAAGGGAGAGGGAGAAACGGAGATTGTCCTTGTCTCAGAAGTCCTACATTGAAAGATCATTGCTCGTTTTGGTATGGAAAATGCAAAGTCTATTTCTACTCCCTTGGCTGGCCACTTTAGGCTCTCAGCCAAGTTATCCCCTACTACATATGATGAGAAGGAGCACATGGCTCGAGTTCCTTATGCGAGTGCAGTTGGCAGCTTGATGTATGCTATGGTGTGCACTGGACGAGATATTGCACAGGCTGTAAGTGTGGTTAGTTGCTAATTCGGGGAATAAGTACTGAGAGGCTGTAAAGTGGATATTCAGGTACTTGAAGGGCACCATTGATGTGGGATTACACTTTGGTGGAGACTATAGTCAGGTCAGTGGATATGTGGATTCGGACTATGCTGGTGATCCGAATAGGTGCAGGTCAACTACTGGATACATGTTTGTTTTACATGGTGCACCAGTCAGTTAGAGGTCTATGCTGCAGGCTATATTTACCCTATCGACTATAGAAGCAAAGTATATGTCAGTGACAGGCAATAAAGAAGGCATATAGCTTCGTGGTTTGATTAATAACTTGGGGTGAAGCAGGATGTAGTTGATTGCATTGTGATAGCATGCGTGCTATCCACTTGGCAAAGAATCAAGTCAATCATGCGAGGACCAAGCATATTGATGTTCGCTACCACTTCATACAGGATGTTGTAGAAGACGACATGGCACTTGAAAAAGTGCATACCAAGGACAACCCTGCTGATATGTTGACTAAGATTGTTCCTGGAGTTAAGTTCCAACATTGATGGGACTTGCTCCAAGTCCTACGTATTGCTTGAGAGCCCTTAGGGACGGAATTGGCAAGTGGTTGATTTGGTGAAGCTGTGCAGTGGAGAAGTGTCTGCTCGATTTTGTGGCAAAATCTTGCTGAGGTGGAGATATGAAGAAATATGTCCAAAAATAGGCCCATGACATTTTTTGACTTTGACCACATATTTGATTGGTTTTCTATATTTATTTGGTTTTCATATATGAGATATCTCCATATATGGATTTCTAATATATGGTGAGCCTACATAATATTGGATTTTCATATATGGCTACATGTCATATAAAGGGGTCTAATGGTTCTCCTTGAGACATCTCATTGTGCTCAATAAAAGTTGTTGAATAAGTTCAACACAAGAGAGCTAAAGTTGTTGAATAAGTTCAACACAAAAGTTTGAGATTTTTTTTTTTGGCTAAATTACAACTTGATACCCTCAACTTTTATAGGTACTAACTTAATACCATCCTTCAACTAATATTTTTAACTTGATACCTAAAAAAAAAAAAAAGACAAAATTGCCCCCTCTAACCTCTACCCCCACCCTCACAGGCCCTCCGTCCCTTGGCGCCCCCACGCCCCCTACCCCCACCCCTAGCCCCCCCCCCCCCCCCCACCCCTAGCCCGCGGCCACCCCCCCCCCCCCCCCCCCCCCCACACACACACACACCACGCGGCTGCCCACCTTCCTCCACCCCTCCCCCCTTCCCCTGCGGCTGATCCTACCACCACCCCCACCCCGGCGCTCCACCCACCCCCATCTCTCCGCGTGCAACGGCGACGACAGCACTAGCCGGGGACGAAGCAGCCGGATGGGGGCAGAGGAGGCGCGGGGGGGGGGGGGGGGTGATCAGCCGGGAGGGGGAAGGAGGGCAACAGCGGGTGGTGGGGGTGGGTTGAGAAAGACAAGGGTAATTTGGTCTTTATTTTTTTTCGGGGTATTAAGTTGATGCGTATCAAAGTTGAGGGTATCAAGTTGAAAAATCGAATAGTTAGGGTATTAAGTTGTAATTTAGCCTTTTTTTTTCTTTATCTTTGTGATAGAGAGTTCTTGAGTGCAAGGAGAGAAAGAGGTTGAGAGCTATCGTAATTCCTTTTCTTCTTCATAGTGAAACTAAATCACCCTCGTCTGTGGAAGTATGCATCTTGGCCGAACCACACAAATCATTGTCTTGCAATTATGACTTTTCTCTGAGGTGTTCTCTGATTTTTTGGTTTTATTTTCGCTGTATCCCAACAATTTATGATCATGTGTTGTCTTGGTCCATTTTTTATTCTTACTGGCCAATGAGTATTATATCCAGTTTTTTTTCCCCATTTGAATAAATGAACCAGTAGTCAGAAATAAATCATCTTTTATGTTAAAATTGTCATATAGTTAAAAACTTATGCATGATTGTATGGAGACTCATATGTTGGTCAACAGCCACTAGATTTAAGATACACATTAATGATGCAATGCTATGTGAGTAGCTATGTTGTACTGGGCGCTAGGCGAGGCGACATGCCACCCGCCTCCCCTAGGCGTGCCTAGGCGTCCGCCCAGGATTTGTGCTTTTGTCCAGAATCTTTTCCCTGAAATCAAAGAAACAACAGTAGAAGAAGCAGAAACAGAAAAATAAGAAGAAAAAAAAAATCAAAGAAGCAGCAACAAAAGAAAAAAAAAAGCAACAAGAGAAGCAACAAGAAGTTTTTTAAGAAAAAAAAAGTTAAAAATAGAAAAATTCGCCTAAATACCACCTATATTTCCCCTAGGCGACCTAAGCGGTCGTCTAGGTGCGCCTAGGCGACCATCACCACACCCAGGAAAATTTTTCCCAGGTCGAGACGACTATTCTTCAACCTGCACGCTTAGGCGTCGCCTGATTTCCATTAATAATGATCTTAGTGTCTTGTGATAACAATTGCAGAAACTATTTGGTTATTTACATCACTGTCATGTATCAAGGTATCAAGAAAATGACATGATTGAAATGATGTTTATGTTGATCATCTTTTATAAATTCTCATGAATCAACCTTAACACTACTTCAGTAATGCTGCATTAACGTAGAATTGCTTAACCATTGAATCAGCTGATGTTCCAATGGTAGATTACAATGAAACGTATCAACAAGGTTCATTCTTAACTGGTTCTGTTAGGAACAAAGCACACAAGATTACAATATTTAACGTGGTTGGGAGTTTTCTCGTATGCTCACGGTTGCAAACGTTATTATTATTATTTGGGTAGAGTTACAATTACAAAATATGAAGTCCTATTTATAGGCAGAGATTATGGCGATCGCCGACTTCAGCTAATTTACCGAAATACCCCTACTAATATACTGGTAGAAAAATTTCTGATCAAGCGAATCAGGAACGGGATTAACAGTAGGGAATCTGATCAAGCTCCACAATTTCTAACCCCAACATAACATCTCTTACATCTCTTAGGTTTTGTCTAAAAAAAATTGTTCTTATGGTTGATCTATTTCATATGTTTCATAGACGTGTTAGCACTATTTCAATCCCAATCTGGTGTTGCATACTTGTAAAAGCCACCAACTCAGGAAGATAGGTTTTACTTTATATTTTAAATACATATATAAGATTCTATAATACCGTTTACTACAGATAAGTCTATAAAGAAACCTAATAAAAATAAGCACTTACATATATTCTTCTGTTGGATATATAAGTTACAATCATCATGAAGCATTCTAGCAATTGTAGAAGATGCTACCAACTACTTTGTTCAATTTACTAACAACCTGAGCAGGGTATCACGCTTAACTTCATAACAAAAATTGAAACAAAACCAATGGGTCCATCATAATTATAAGAGCATTTAGCAACTCAATTACTTAATGTACTCAGAAACCAATTATGACAAAATCTCATAATCGTAATATAATTATACCAAATTCCTTAATTCTAAATATGATCATACTCGGAAAAGAGGAAAGTTAAACAAGCCAATATTCAGTAACCTTTCTATGTGAGCATTGGTTCGATTTTTAATTATCTGCCAAAAATCTAAATAAAAGATTAGTATCTTAACTTTAGAATTCTATCGTCTCCCAAGCTTCTTTTTCCCCTTTTATTTTCCCATTTCTTCTTCAGCTTGCTCGTCTTTCTTTATTAAAAAAAGTGGTATAGGGTACTGGTTACTTCTACTGTAAGATGGGAAACTCTGACAGGGATGAAGGGGCAGCAGTTCGTCATGCACTTTTGTTGGACATGTGGCTCCTAAATAATATCTCATTTTGTTTTCTTCTGACCAATTAAAAGGAAAAATACTTTGGCCCCTTTCAATAAAGGGCTAGTTTGGTTCCCATAAATCCCCTTTGAAATAGCAAATGCCAAATGGTGCTATGAAAGTGTGTAGCATTTACTATTTTCGGCTGTTTTTGTAATGGTGAAAAATGACAAAACATTGGAAACCAAATGAATTTGTTTCCCGTTTTGGCTTAAGATGGTGGCGGAAACGGTAAATGCTTCCATCTCAAATTGGAACCAAACTAGCCCCATGTCACTTTACAGGTGACTTGACCAATAATTGTTTTTTTTCCTCTTTACCTCCTTGATATCCTTAGTATGGGAATATAGTTTCGTATTATTAAACTTCCTTTAATTAAACTTTGGCAACAAACTATTTAACATTGCTTCCAGATCCCAATGCTATTTTCTTTTGATCCTTACTACGAGATTATAGATTTGTAATATTAAACTTCATTTGAACTTTCGCAACGAACTATTTAACATTGCTTCCAGACCCCAATGCTATTTTTTCTTTGATCTCTCGTCTGGTCTGGAAGTTTACCTATTAACTTTGCCATTGCAGGCATTCGAGATCACAATCATGCCCCTTTTGCCGCGATAGCCTCAAAGGACTGAAATCGTGCGACTTGTGGGTATATACAGATAGCAGAGACATTGTTGACATGGCTACCGTAACGATGGAAAACCTGAGGCGGCTGTTCATGTACATAGATAAGTTGCCTCTAATTGTTCCAGATGCCGGTTTAGATACGTATGGATCTCTTGCAAGATGTGATTTGTCTGCCATGCTACCTTCAGCTAGTGCTCGTCGGCTGAATCAACTTGGTTGACAGTAGTTTTCGCAAAATCTACTCCTGAGTTATTTATTAAGCCGCTAACGTAACTCAGTGAGTAAATTACTCGAGTATATGTAGATGGTGCCTAGAGGTTCACTCTAAATGTTTGTACACTCTAATTGTCACTGTGGCTACAATGCATCTCAAGTATAATATGGAATGTGCATAGAATCAATGCAAAAAGCAGGTTTTTCTGTTGAGTACTGTTTGTGGAAAGATATTTTCTGTAGTTGAGGACTTGGTATTACTTGGAGTGTCTGGCCATTTACTTCGTGAGCTGCCTCCAGAGCTGCTGGCTACGCGGAGTGGTTTGGCACCGTAACTTGGGTCAAAAAATGAAGCAGCTCTTGTTCACTTGAATTCTAAAATGTGGAATGAGGTTCCTGCTTGTACCCTTTGGAATTCTTGCACACTAGGCACTGGTAGGGTTGAGCATTATTCGGTTTTGGACCCAAAACCGAATCGAATAAGAGATGAGAAACGGGTCGGTTAAAAAAAAAATCGGTTTGGTTTTCAAAATACTAAAAAAAATTATTCGGTTATGGGTTTCGGTTTCGGTCCAAAACCGAAAATCAAATAAGAATTATACAATTATGTAAATATTCTCAATTTTTTTTTTTTGTATATTTTGTGATTAAAAATTGTGTATATTTTAAAATTAACAATTATATGTACGTTTTTTGAATTTCAACTTCGATAATTTAACAACTAGTCCAACTTTTTGTGCAATTTTGAAATTCAACAAATATGTATAAAAATTATAATTTTTAATATATTTAATTACGATTTTAACTTTGGGTCAAATCCATTGAACAATTTAAATAGTTCAACCGAACAAACTGAATAACAAAATTTATTATTCGATTTTGGCTAATTCGGTTCGGTTCTGAATTTTTAGAACTTCGATTTATTTGATTTCGGCTAATTCGGTTCGAAAACTGAATAAATCGAACGCTTACAGTGGAATCTCCTCCCTTAGATGGACAACCGGAAACTATTTGAATTTTGTGTTTATAGAAGAAGAAAAATGTAGGTTTTCAGATTAAAAAAATGTTGTTTGCAAGTAATTAGAAAAGAAAAAAAAAAGGCTAGTCTCACTATTGAAATCATATAAACGGACTATATTTATTAGTTTGTATTACCTTTTGCACATCAAAATAGTAATAAATGTTGTCGTTACTTTCATGCTCTGCTACTATTTTGTTGGGAAGGAAACTAGGTGGCCCTTGACCCAGGATAAACCGACAACACTACAGGATCCAAAATTTGAAGCACGCCAAATGTGCGGACACGAAAAGATAAAAATTATAAATATGAGCACAGATAGAAAATCCCGCAAGGGAGTCCCGCCAAAGCCCATCCACCTCTGCACCAACGGATCGGGGGTTTGCATGCGCGCACCCGTTCGATCCAACGGTCGAGAGTGACGGAACTCCCGATCCAGACCATATATATATATATATATATATATATATATATATTTTTATATATATATATATATATATATATATATATATATATATATATATATATATATATATATATATAACCAATGACCCTCTAGCCTAGTGGTAGTGGTGAGGCATGCAGTCCGAGTGGTCGATCTAATCAACGGTTAAGATTAGATGACTTAAAGCACCATCCAACGGTACAAATAAGGGGGATGCATGGGGATGCAAAAAGTGTGGGGATCCTTCTGACTGATTACAAAAGCTGGCAGTGCTACTACCAGAGCACTTCAATAACCAAAATCAACCTAAACATATCCTACTCCCGGATACCATGGGTCTTCGCTTTGGATGAAGACCTCATATTCACGAAACGATGAGGGATAGCCCTGTGAAGGTTCTTGGTAGGTTTGAAATTGACCACTTTTCCAATACTGGAAACACCCGACGCAGGAGGCCAATCAAAACTAGCCGACTTCTCCCGAGCATTGGGATGTGCCATCAGACTGGGACAGGAATCAGAATGATCATAGGTGACCTCCTCCTCCGTACCTGGGTCTAGAGTGCTGGCAAGCGGCATCACACAAGAAGTAGAACCTCCCACCGAATAAGGGATCATCGATCCGTCCCAAATAGCATATACAGAATCAAAGGATGGACCCGAATCCTTAGTCTCGTCCGCAATCCAGTCCACCTCATCAGCCCAGCTGAGACTTCCACCGGAACCCGACGGAAGAAAGGATGCCCCAGACGTAGGGGCCCTCAATTGCCCCGAATGTGATGAAAGTTGTAGGACTGTTGAGCACCTCTAGAAGGGGGTGAATAGAGTGTGTGCGTGCAACGGAATAAATATCACCAATTAAAAATTTATGTACTATGACAAATAAGAACAAATGAAATAACAGTAAATGAGTTGAAGTAAAGGTAAGAGTTAAGAAGATCAAACTCAGTGACACAGCAATGTATATTGGTTTTCCTCGTGGAGGACTAATCTAGTCTCGAGTACTTCTGTTCGATGTTAATCTACTATGTCACAAGCTTTAACTTAGTGCTTGCAACTCTTACAACATCGTGCTTAGGGATAAGTGCACGATCGATTTCAACAACACCGTGCTGGACGACGAGTGCACGACCGACTCCAGAAGACGATATGAAAACTAGAACATTTTCTGAAATTAGCCTCCGATATAACTCTTCACAACCAAACTCTAGATTAACAGAAACTGTACTAGCTTAACTAAGAGTAGTATATGCTAGATTTGAAAGTGTAGCTCGTAGAAAAACACTTTAGTAGGAATAGAGAAGAGAATGAATGATGAATGAGTTTGGATGATTGAAAAATGTTAAAATTCTTCTCTATTTATAGTATTTTTATGGACCGAATTCGGGCCAGAGTTCGGATGCAGAAATCTCGCATTCGAACGTTGGATACAGATATTCAGGAAATTCAAAAAATGTTAAAACTACCCTGACCGAACTCGGGCCGAGTTCTGGCCGAGTTCTACCAGAGTTCTAACAGAACTATTTTGGGCCATTTGATGGGTTTTGGGCAGTTTTTGATTGTAAACTTTTGGATAGAATTTTGTGGATAGGAAGGCTATATTTTCTGGACTGAAAATAGCTAAGCCAGTACCGATCTGATCAATGTTACATATTTTTCTAGACTCAAATAAAAATAAAAATACAAATACAAAAAAATGTAAAAACCAATAGCCCTTTGATGACGTCTTTTTTTTTAATATTTGCGCAGACTTGAATACGTCTTTTCCTCGACCCTTATCCGCTGACCAGGCAGCAAACCCACGAGTGCGAGGTCCCGGATAGGTTGTTGGACGGTTTGGAAAAATCTTCTTGTATAATGCCTTTTTGGCCCATCATTAATTTTTTTATTGCATATGTCCTGTTTGATCATGCTTACAATTTGTCTGCAAGTACATGTTAGGCGAACAAAGCAGTAGCATTATGATAAATTTAAACGAATAGTAGGACAATGCAAGTTTCAGTAGCAACATATTAGTGATTACATAAATATTAGTGATATTTTAGCTATATTAAAAAATATGATATAATTATTGGGCTAACAATCTCCCTCTTTTTAATTATGACAAATCGGTTAAGTTTAAGATACAAGAGATACATGTATCACTAATAAACACATACTACTAGAATATTGTGCTAGCTTAAACTTATTTTTCTAATGTTGACATGATAAAAAATAAGCTCTCCCGTAATAAAATATAAAATGAAATCAATCATAACATATGGAAGGTAGAAATAATCATGAACAATGATCAGAGTTTAAACCAAAATTTGATTTCAAACAATAAATAGTTTACCAACTAGAAATCCAAAACAACATTCAAAACACAATATGATGAATAAATGTAACTATAGTTTTGAAAGAGAACAATAAATGATTCTAATAAAAAGTAGATACCAATATAGTATATACCAATTGTAGAAATCCATCATTTGTCATGAAGATTAGAAATTCACAGATCTAGTATATATCAATATAAAGTACCAAATATAGTATGTATAGAAGATATAATAAGGCTTTTAACAATGATAAAAAAAAATCGAATTCACAATTTGCTCATACAAATTAGGGAATAACTTCCATAAAGAGTATAATCATTGAAAAGAAGTCAAAATAGATATAGTAGAATCTATCTACTTACTCAAGTTCATGCATTTGAACTCAATTACCTTATAACGATATATGAATATCCATCAGATAAAACATGAAGGTAATGGAGACAAAATACTTGAGAATGAGAAATTCAGTCGACTTAAATAGTCCCCTGCAAGGTATGACCAGTCTAAATATAGATAATCATGAACTTTGAGATAAAACCTCAATAAGAAAAGCCAAATCATTCTAAGCTCAAAGGAATCATCAATAAGGATAATTAAATATATTTGGCAAGATAACTTAAAAAAACCCATATAAAATGAAAGAATCAAGAAAAATAATAATCATATATTCTCTCATAAAATCATTCACAAATCAAAATATCGTGAACACAATCGATAAGAATTAAGTAACAGACGATAGGTCCACGATTGAAAATAATTAGTTTGCTTCCACTTAAAATATGCATATAGTTCAAAAATAATTTATATGCAAAGATAGATAAAAAAAATAATCATAAGATCTAAGGAATATCTGAGATATGCATCTTTCTTCCCTTTAATCAATGCATATAAAGTTCTAAACTTAAAAACAAAATACCATCTTTAGGCAAGTAAATAAATATCCACTAATCAAACTCTTAAAGATGAACAAAACAAATATATCTCCAATTAAAAAATATAAAAAATATTCAAATAATAAAAATAATTTCAAGATATTAAAGAATTTTTGAAAAGTGCCTTAATAATAACATTCGAGTAACGAACAAATTCAAAAATAACAGAGAGAAAGCAAAAAACTTTTGAAATACAAAATTTATTATGAAAATCTGTCTTAATAAATGTACAAATGCGTCCGTTTAGTCCTCAGACATACAACTGACGATTTAAATTT
The DNA here is from genome assembly GCA_029216955.1 of Iris pallida. NCBI lineage: Eukaryota > Viridiplantae > Streptophyta > Magnoliopsida > Asparagales > Iridaceae > Iris > Iris pallida. The sequence goes on along the minus strand of JANAVB010014596.1, from coordinate 2,438,940 downwards.
TTGTATCATAAAAATAACTTTAATAAAAGAATCCATAAATCATAAATAGCCCATTTTGAACAAATAAAATAAGACTAGATAAATGCCCAAATAAATAGTATTCTACATTTATGGCATGTCAGGAGAATAATTGATTTAAAATAATTAACTGCTTCCCCTTTACATGGATATATCCAAAATTATTAATATTGACGGATTTGCATTCTAGAGAAATATTCCAGAAGTAGGAAACTAATTCATCAAAATATTAGGTCTTCTAATCAAAGTTATTTCTTTTCTTTTAAAACTTTAGGTTTAAAAAAGAAACGCTTTGAAAGAGAGATTCAATATGCCTGACTTCTCTCCCGCAAAGAATTATGCTATAGACAGCTATTAACTTGAATAAGAAGAGAATAATAAAAGCTTGATAAAACGAGTATCATAAATATTACTCAAACGTTAAAGAACATATCAGAAGAACATAATATTCAGTGAGTAGTCACAAGATCAAATCAAGTTTGAATATAGAATAGTGTGACAGAAAATTAAACATATCAAAAGATGACAACATTAACATATGGAAGATTAATGTATGTTACCTTTTGTAAAAATATTAAAAAATAATATTGTCCATCAAAATGAAAGTCCAAATCTAAAGATGAAATCCATATCTCTTTGTTTAGAATTGAGATCAATCCAAGATTATAGATCGATTTAGAAAATAGAAAATATTATGACGATATAAGTGTATCCACTGGAATCGAAAGATCTTAAATAAAAAATATTCAAATCATTTGTAGCTAGAAGCATAAAATGAGTCAATTACATGTATCCTTATATGTGCTACAAAATTATTGGATAATAATAAAATATAAATCATTTATGTATCAAAATGTAGAGCCTAGATACGCTGATGTATTATGGAACCTAGGGGTCTGGGTTTAGTGCCTTGGATCCAGAACTAGATAATAGTTGCAAGTAGACCTTAATAAATCTTAAATCTATAAAGTATTAATCACTTTGGATTAGCTGTAGAGGCCGGTTTCCAGCTAGCGGTGGTCCAAAAACTAGTACACCATGTCGCTTCAGGCTATTTACACCTGTATGATAGAAAGAGCCTTTCGGCTTGTACCCAAAATGATATCTACCTTTAAGAACTTAGATTTAAAGAAGAATTTATGCAGTATCATCATAATCAAAATCCAGAATACCTAAATATAAGAGAAGTAAATACCCAAAGAATAATCATTAAGATTGCTAAGAATATTTTCAAAACGCTTTCATAGTGCACTTATAGAGGTAAATATATAATATAAATGTGCACTAATAAGGGATAAATTTCAAAACAAGATAAGCACAATAATGTGTAATTATTAAAAGAACACTCACAAATAATCATGAGCAAGACATTAATAAATATTTCTTCTCAAAATCTCCACTTAAAGATGTAAAACAAATACTTATCGAAAGTTATATATATATATATATATTATATATATTATATATACTTATATATATAATATACTATCTATATATATTAATATATTATATTATATATATATATAATATATATATCTATTATATATAATATATCTATATATAATATATATAATGGCATACATTAATGATTAAGATATTATAATTAAATAAGAGCCATGTATCCAAAATGTCAATAAAAAGCTATGCAAAACATCATTAAGAGAGGCTTTAAGGAAGCTATAATAATAGAAGAAAACAATTTTGTCAAAGTAATCAATAGCTAAAGTATGAGGTAAGCACAAGTTTGAAGATAACAAGTACAATTAAATACCTTTCAAAAATATATAACTTGAGTTGAACTCATATGCCCCCATAAAGACTTTATACAAATATATCAATATAAGAAATACACGAGCAATATGTAAATGACAATATATGAAGTATTCATGTATCCTTATAAGCATTGAAAATTATCACAGAGATCAAAACATGTATAACTATGCTCTTCAGACAAAAATGTAATTGATTCATAAGAAGTTAATCAAAATAAAATATGAGAATCAATAGTAAATATATTATGAAAGTACAAGGTTAACATAGAATTATACGTATATACTTTTCAAGTAAAAGGAAACTTATGTTGAACATACATATTCACAAATATCGATTAAAGTAAATATGACATGTTAAAGACAAATCGATAAGAAGTAACCATTTCGAAAATATTAAAGACGGAGAGTCAAAAATACATTAACTCAAAAAAAAAAACTAAGCTCCTATGGACAAGAGTAGTATGCATGCTTCATAGATAAAGACTAAGTGTAAAAGAATACATAGATAGATAAATGTGTCATACTAATAGAAAATGAGTAAACTGCTATATAGTGAACTAATCATTTAAGCTAAACAACTAATCATGTTAGGATTATATCTATAAAAAAAATTGATGAGAACTAATAGCAAGACATCAATAAGAACACGCCAAATTCTATAAATAAAATTTAACAAAAATTATTTAGCATGTTACCGAAGTGGTTTAGTGACCACACTTATGTTGGTGCAATTGCTTGAAAGATGACCTTTGTAGCTTTGCAATCACCAACATGTTTCATAGTTCTACTTGATATAAGAAACTTCACCTGTACCAAGAGGTGAAGACTTTGGTACCCAAAACTTGGATCCACATTTGTTAGTCTTAGGAATCCATTTGCACATGTTCATATCAACAAATTTTCTAGTCTGACATTGATTAGAAATGTGTCCTTTCATACCACAATAATGATAAGAAATATAGACATTAGTGTAATATGCAGTAGTATGAGAACATAATTTGGTATGATATCTCTTGCGTGGTTGGCTATAATAAAAGCATGGTCATGTTAACCTTAGTTGTGCCAGATCCTTTTTGAATCTTGGGTTGTGTCACATGTCTTGTGTATGAATGTGTCTTGGGTTGAACAACTTGTTTACCTAATCTTATCTTCAACTTTTTAGAGATTGTGCAAGCCTCATTATACTTAGCATTAATGAGTCTATTCTTTGTGTAGTAATGCTATATTTCTTTTTCTCTACTTTATAAGCTTCATTGAGTTTTGCATGGTCTTGTGTCATCTTATTAATGCATTCTTGAGCATCATGCAGACTCAGCTTAACCCTGGATAGCTCATCTGTGTTACTACAGTGATAACGTCTCTAATATCATTAAATAGGAGGACATCATTTCATTCTCCAGCTGATAAGTCTTATTCTCTTTTCGAGACTGCTTATACTTATCTAATACTTTCTTGTATTCTTCTAATAGATAACTGAAAGCATCAGATAACTCATCATAAAAAAAAATTACTCTCTTCATAAAGGGATTATTTTGTACCTCGTTGGATAATGCTATCGAGCATATATTTGCAGCTTGACGATGTCTCTCTTCTTTTTCGGAATTGCTTGCTCCGCTTTTACACCATATGCTCGTGTTAGCGTACTTGTGTGATGACGATCGTTATAGTGATTCTCCTTTTTAGTAGCAAGGCAATCTTTCATCATGTGGCCTGATCTTCTACAATTGTGGCATGTAAGCTCTCTTCATATAAAGGATTGTTGTACTTTAAATTCTGATGCCATTATGCACACATTTGCATCATTATAGAGGACTATCATCCTCTCTGGGTTGCTAGCTTTGCTTTCATACCTGCACTCACAAGTAGCTTCAAGAAGTTTCCAAATTTATGAGATGTTGATGCAAGAAGTTTTGTATCAAGGCTAACTAACTTCTTTTCTTCCTCTGTGTAACTATAATAAGGCATGTTAATAATATAAGAAGTAAGCATAAAGGTGATAGTAGTTTTTTGTATCCATTGATGACAATTGTCCATAAGTCAAAGTCTAGAGACTTCAGGTACGAGCTCATCCGTATTTTCAGTATGTGTAGTTGCTTCCATCAAATAGCGAGAGTCTATTTGTGGATTGTCCTTTACCTGTGGACATTGATTTCACAGCTACCATATGTATTCACTCTAGAGTGTTATATTTGAATATAACCTGCTCTGATACCAATTGTATAACTGTTGAGCACCTCTAGTGGGGGTGAATAGAGTGTATGCGTACAACGAAAAAAATATCATCAATTAAAAATTTATGTACTATGGCAAATAAGAGCAAATAAAATAACAGTAAATGAGTTGAAGTAAAAGTAAGAGTTAAGAAGATCAAACTCAGTGACACAACGATCTATACTGGTTTTTTCGTGGAGGACCAATCCAGTCTCGAGTACTCCTATTCGATGTTAATCTACTATGGCACAAGCTTTAACTTAGTGCTTGCAACTCTTACAACACCGTGCTTAGGGACAAGTGCACAACCGACTTCAACAACATCGTGCTTGGCGACAAGTGCACGACCGACTCCTGAAGGTGATTTAAAAATTAAAATATTTTCTAAAATTAGCCTCCGGTACAACTCTTCACAACCAAACTCTATACTAAACAAAAATGAACTGGCTTGGCTAAGAGTAGTATAGGCTATATTTGAAAGTGCAGCTCGTAGAAAACACTTTAGGAGGAATATAGAAGAGAATGAATGAATAAATAAGTTTGGATGATTGAAAAATATGAAAGTTCTTCTCTACTTATTTTTTATGGACCAAATTCGGGCATAGTTTGGATACAAAAATTGCGCATTCGAACGTTGGATACAGATATTTATGAATTCAAAAATAGGTTGAACCTACCCTGACCGAACTCGGCCTGAGTTCTGGCCGAGTTCTGCCAAAGTTCTAGAAAAACTATTTTGGGCCATTTGATGGGTTTTGGGCAGTTTTTGATTGTGGACTTTTGGATATAATTTTGTAGATAGAAAGGCTATATTTTGTGGACTAAAAATAGCTAAGCCACTACCGATCCGATCAATCTTACATATTTTTCTAGACTCAAATAAAGATAAAAATACAGAAAAAATTTGTAAAAACCAATAGCCATTTGATGACGTCTTTTTCTTGATATCTGAGCAGACTTGAAGACGTCTTTTTTCTTGACCCCTGTCCGCTGACCGGGCAGCAGAACTTCCGAGTGCGAGGTCCCGGATAAGTCGTTGGGCGGTTCAGAAAAATCTTCTTGTATAACGCTGTCTTTAGCCCATCATTAATTCTTTATTGCATATGTCTTGGTTTGTTCATGCTTACTATTTATGTGCAAGTACATGTTAGACGAACAAAGCAGTAGCAGTATGATAAATTTAAATGAATAGTAGGACAATGCAAGTTTAAGTAGCAACATATTAGTGATTACATGAATATTAGTGACATCGTTATGTTAAACTTAATCAATTACTATTCAAAAATATGATACAATAATTGTGTTAACAAAAGGAACTGGCCCACCTCTACATCCACAGGGACGGGAAGGACCAGAAGATCGGGAGCAAAAATTGGCTCCGACTGGTTGAGCAGAGAGGATCCTGAGGAAGGAAGGCGCGAAAGGTGTGGAGGGTCCAAGGAATCTAAAGCACGAAATCTAGAGCCGAATAGGTGATCGGGAGTGATGATGTCTGGTGAGCAGATCGAGCACCAGAGGATGGAGACGAGAGGATATGCTGGAGGGAGAGAGACTTATCTCTCCCTAGGGAAAATAAAAAAACTAGAAGCGTGAACACCTAAAGCTAGGAACACTGGACTGACCACCAAACCAGAACCAGGACCAATCTCCAACCCCTCCAACCAAAGGGGTCCTCTCTAGGGCACACTCCTTGCTGAAAAAAATAAAATAAAATAATATATATATATATATATATATATATATATATATATATATATATATATATATATATATATATATATATATATATATATATATATTGTGTTTGGCACGGGTTGATTCGGGCCCAAATTTGATGGACTCGGACCGAAACCATTACTTGGCGGGACGGGACGGGTCCAAAAAATATTAGAACCATATTGGACTCCACCCGTTCGAAACAGATTACAACCGGGCCGACCAGCGGGTGCAACAGGTCTAAGAAAAGTTAAAAAATTTTTATAATAGTAAATATTTACACATTTTATATTATTTATTCCATAAGAACAAAACAAGTCTAATGTCTTTCAAAATTTCTAGAATTTGTTTACTAAACAATAACATGTTCTACTATAAAATATACCCCTAAAACAGGTTAGGCCGGGGCCCCGTTTATTTTAAAAATAGGATCCGTCCTGACCCGTTAATGTTACACGACCCGGTCCAGCTAGGCCCATTTAAATTTCAAAATTTAGGAATCGGTTTGTTTGGACATTTTATGGTTCGGATCGGATTAAAACCATGGGTCATGGAACCGTATGCCCAATCTTATTGGGCACCAAAAAAGTTTTAAGTGCATACAATGATCATGTGATCCTAATAATAACAATTACAATAGTGTGATTGTTATCCCGTAGAGATTATGTTGGATCTCGACATGACCAAGATCACGGGGTCTGTGCATGGTGGGGGTACAACCAACCCTACCCTTGAGGGCTCATCGAGTACTAAAAATGCAGCTCAAATTTTGTGGTCCCATTCTGGATAATGGCCCGGCCTGTCTTGGTTCTCTTGCAGCTAAGGGTGAGCTTTAGCCAAAATCGAAACCGAACCGAATTAGGCAAGATTAAAATCGAACCGAATAATAAGTTTGTTTGTTTGCTTCGGCTATTTCTATTGGTTAATGTAAACCAAAAATTGCATTCATGATTTAATTATATCAATTTTTTTATATATACATTTGTTGATTTCGAAGTTGCGTACAAAGTTGGACTAGTTGATAAATTATCAAATTTGTCAAAAATTTAACCCGTTGATTCATGAGATGAAGATGATAAATTAATTGCGAAAGCATACCTGAACCTACTGCTTGGCTTGATGGATCTTTGTAGCGATCGTCTCATTATGCGGTTCGATCTTCCAACTTGATACGACCCTTAATGACAAAGATAAATTATTTGTCCCATTCTTTGGTGATGGAGATATAAAAAAGAACAGAAAAAAACCCTCTCTTTGGCAGCCACATAAGTGGGGACCATAACCCCTAATATATATATATATTTGGAGCAAGGGAACTTTATTGATGTATCAGGTGCAAAATACCGAAGCCTATACAAGTAAACGCGCCAAGTGAGAACAGACCCAAAAAAAAACCCAAAAGGGGCTAGAAGCCAAAAAGAAGCAAGCTGGCTCGGACCCTAGGTTAGGACAACACCTTCCAAAAATGGTCCGTAGAGTGTGTGCATCGCCTGCTGAGCTTCTGGATTTGTCGAAGGACTTCCCTGTTCAGTTGTAAGTGGTTGTATTGGCTACCTTCATACCTATATTTTTTTCGGTTCTTCCAGAGCACCCAAATTTCGACGGCTGCGATGATCTGATGCCCGTGAGAGTCACCCCAGCTTGCGAGGAGATCATTGAGGCCCCCGGCCCGATGAGCCTGCCCGTATCGACGAGAAAGGTCGTGCCATAGCTGAGTGGCGAGGTTGCCGGAGAGCAGGATGTGATCGGTGGTTTCTGCTTGGTGTGAAGTGCAGCAATGGCATTTAGAGGCAAGGCTGAATCCGATGGAGTTGAGGGAGTCGTTGGTTGGTAGCTTCCTACGGTGGGCACGCCAGATCAGAATAAACCATTTGTTAGGGATGCAGTAGTTCCAGAAAGTAGATATAAATAGAGACGTCGCGTCGGGACCTCGTACCGCGGTCCTAGCAGACGCCATCGTGAAAGTTCCACCGGGGATGGGAGTCCATCTCCAGGCGTCAGAGGTGTCGTTGAGTCGCACGTTTGCGGTGGCCAGGTCGGCCGTCGCCTCTGGTCCCAGCCAATCTCTGATCCTGTCCCATCTCCACCCAGAGTCGTTGTGCCATAAATCTCGGATCGTGTAGTTCGGAGGTACGGTCGGGGTAAGCTGGAGTACCAAATTGTCGAGCCAACATTCGTGATATGGTGGCGAGCTGCATACGGATTAAGGGTTCGGCGAGTTGTCGCCTGTAGAGGATACGGCGCCAGGATGCAGAGGATCGATTATTGGCAACAACAGTCGCGGGATGGGAGTGCTGGAAGTATCTAGCCTTCATGAACCCAGTCCAGATGGAGTTAGTCGTTCGGAGCTGCCACCACAATTTCATTGAGCATGCGCCAATGATGTGTGCCAGTCTGCTGAAGCCCAGTCTACCCGCATTGGTAGGTTTAGCCATCGTGTCCCAGCTGGCCCAGTGGTGCTTGTCCCTGCCGTCAAGGTGTCTCCAAAAGAAGTTGGCGAAGAGGAATTCTAACGAGGATACTACCTTCTTAGGGGGGTGGCAAATGGCCAGGGTGTAGATGGAGATGGAGGTTAGGACGTGTTTGATGAGAATCATCTTTCTGCCCAGAGAAAGGGTCGCGTTGTGCCATCCCTCGATTTTTTTTCCTGATTTTGTTCACTATCCCCTCGAAGATTTCCGAATTAGATTTATCATAAACCATCGGGCAACGCAGGTAATAGAATGGAAGGTAAGCGATGGAGAAGGATGTGAGGTTGGCGAAAGTTGCCGAGTGGGTCCTGTCGGCTTTGTGGTGGGTGTAAATAATGCTTTTGTTGGTGTTAACGCGTTGGCCTGAGCATCTGAAGTATTTCTCAAACATACTGTTGACCACCTCCACCGACTCGATATCTTCAGATGAGAATATGGGGATGTCATATGCATAAGCCAGATGAGTAATTAAAGGACAACCCGTGGTGGTATGGAAGTAGTGGAATCTGGTGGTATTAGCCATGCTATTAGGTTTCTGCTGAGAGCTTCGACGACAATGATGAAGATGGTGAAGGAAAGAGGGTCTCCCTGTCGAACCCCACGTCTTGACTTGAAGAAGCCGTCGGCTTGTCCATTGATGACCGTGGAGAACCAAGAGTTGCTTATGGATATGAAGATGACATCAATCCAAATTTTAGAGAACCCGAATGCCCTGAACACCCAAATCATGACTTGCCAGTCCAGACGGTCGTAGGCCTTCTCCATGTCGATTTTGATGGCGACGTTCCCCCCTGGACGGGAATTTTATACAAGTAATCATTTCCTGAGCGAGATGAATGTTGTCAGTGATGTTCCTCCTAGGGACAAAGCCGCTTTGCTCCTCGGAGATGATCTTGGGAAGAAAAGTGGATATTCGATTCGCGATGATCTTGGAGATAATTTTATTGGTGAAGGTGCATAGGATGATCGGTCTGAAGTCTTTGAAGGTCTCCCTGTTGTCTTTTTTGGGATGAGGATAAGGTTGGCGCGAGAGATGGCTTTGGGGTAGCTCGCACCGTAGAAAAAAGCAACAACGGCCTCATGAAAGTATGATTCGATGATATCCTAACAAGAACGGAAGAATACGCCAGACAAACGTTAGGTCCGGGGTCGTGTGTGTGTTCGTCAAGGGTCGAGACTGCAGACTTGACTTCCTCCGCCGATGGAGGGGGGGGGGGGGGGGGGGGGGGGGGGGGGGGGGGCTGCGCGTTCTCACGCTCGCTGATCAAGTTGGGACCTTAGCCAGGAATTCTTCATCCTTAACGATGACGACTTTGGAGAATAATTCGGTGTAGAAGTTAGCGGCTGCGCCTAGATGTTTCGCTGGTCTTTGAGTAGGATACATTATCGTCAGAGATTTGGTGCAGATTAAGTTGATGTCTGCGGCCTTTGATGCAAGCATGGAAGAAGCTGTAATTCCTGTCTTTCTCAACATCCCAAGTCAATCTGGCTTTCTGCTTCCAAAATTTCGTCCCCTAATATATATATATATATATATATATATTATATAATATATATATATTATTAGGTTTTAGATATATTAGGTTTTAGATATTTCTAATTTGACCCCTCATCAATTATATTTTTTCTCCGTAATTAGACCACTTTAATTTGGTTTAGTTATTTAGATAGACCAACATAATTAATTATACATATGTGGCCCCTAAGTATTGGATAATTTCAATAATCTCTCACTGGGCCACATATGTAACCTTACAATTGTGTTAATTTCATGAGCTCAAGAATTGCTATCTTAACCTTAGGTTATATCTACACAATCTCGTTCATTAACCATATAAATATAGGATCAAAGTGGCCTTCGTCACATTTATCGTAACTAAACCACCAATGGTCACATATACTAATATAACAAAACGACATAGATCAATCATAGATGCGTAGCATGAAAATTATATGCAATATGATCAACACATGTTTGTTTCCAACTGGTTCTCTTTTACTTTAATGAGATCGATACTTTAACATAGTGAAAACAGAATAAACTGAATTATTCATATATCTTATCGCAAAATATCCAAAATACTTAAATACATAATGTGTCCAAATCCAAATTTATAGCACCAAAACACAGAGAATACAAACTCCTACTATATTACAATATCCACAACTAAAATAACACCCATATGAGCAATGTGCTAATGAAAGACATTATGTGGTAACAGTTTCATGAGCGGATCCGGTAACATGGAGTTTGTCCTATTGTGCTATATGGACACTTGACCATTCTGAATTCATTTCACAACTAGTAATTTTATGTCAATATACCTTGACTTATACGAGTTCATGTTGTTATTGGAATACAGTATTGCTGATTTATTGTCACACTATAATTTGAGTGATTTTTCAATACCCTCCTGTAGGCGCAACCTTGTGACAAAATTTCGTAACCATATTCCTTGATTGAATGCCTCACAACATGTTGTAAACTCTGCTAACATCGTGGAAGGTGCTATGAGTGTCTATTTTAACACTCTTCCAAGGTATGTCTTCACTATCCAACAGGTAAACATAACCTGATGTGGATCTCCTACTATCTTGGCATCCAGCATAATTGGAGTGGGAATACCTTATGATCTCCAAATTATTCGATTTCCTATATAGAGCATATAATCTTTTGTTCTCTATAAATTACTTAAGTAACCCGTTTGGCTGCTATCTAATATTCCATCCCAGATTTACTTAAATATCTGCCTAACATCCCAACTATGTATGCAATATCCAAACGCGTACATACTTAAGCATACATTAAACTCCCTACAACTGATGAACATGAAATATATTGTATTTATTTAGATTTAAGGCTATTCTTAGGGCACTTGATTGAGACATAACTTGTTTCCTTTAGTGACAAGTGTCGCCTTGTTTGCATTAAGTACTTTAATTGATATACAAAATCAGAAAAATATGTTTACTTCTACTGAACTTGTGATGCACACTATCTTTAACAATGTTTATCTCAAAACCAAATGAGATAACCACTTGGTAAAATTTGTTGTACCATTGACAAAAAACTTGCTTGAGTCCATAAATAAATTTTTGTCAGTTTGCAAACCATATTATTTGAATCTCCCAATACAAAGTTTTATGGCTGCACCATATAAATTGTTTCGTCAATTTTACCATTGAGAAATGCCATTTTGACATCCATTTGATATACATACTGTTTTGACATCTATTGCCTCAATCCACTTTTGAGAATTGAAGCTTTCTATGGCCTTATGGAAGTTGATTTGATCATCTTCCACTATTCCACAGTCTTTCTTACGTTCCTGGAGAAATATGACAAAATTTTTCGAAATTACATTTCTCCTTTCTCTGGTGGACCGTCTTAATGGCACTGATTCTTGAGGTTGTTCCTCAGAAATAATTACCTTGTCTTGAATGGAGGGTGCCACTATGTTGTCTTGTTAAGGTAGCTCAACATCGACTTGTGGAGGTAATTTGGCATTGTCTTGTTGAGGTTCCAGATTCACTTCTTGATCAATGACAGGTATAAAACTTGCACATTGTCAAAAGTGATAGTAGGAATCGAAATTGAATCCTCCTCAAAGACACGTCCTTGACTTTATTTCTCTCCAACAAACTCAACATCCTCAAAAAATGTTGCATTTCTCGTATCAATTTTTTTTCATTTATGTGGGATCATATAATTATTAACCCTTGATCTCTCATCATAGCCAATAAAGTAGCTGCTTATAGTTTTGGTATGTTTTCCCTTTATAATTCAACATAGACATTAAAGTCTGAGAAGTCAAGGGAATCCAAAATCTCATCAGACATAGGTCGTTCAACTCTATAAGAGATGTGACCTAATCACTTGTGCCATAATGAGGCTATTTTTTAATTGTATTTAGTACCATATGATTCCATATGCAAGTTTTTATTGTAAGATGCAATAGTTTCAAGTGAATATAGATTATCATAAATATTAAGGGAACTGTTGTCAACAATACTTGAATTTAAAGATAGACCGAACTTATTGTTCCAAATGAACAATGATAACCATATTTGTCTAATAAGGTAACTGAAACTAAATTCTGTCTAAAAGACGGTACAATAAAAGTATATATCAAATCCAAATAATAACCATTTTGTAATAATAACCTAAAAATGGCCTATTGCTTCAACTTCTATCGACTTATCGTCACCCACAAAGATGTATCTTTTACTATAACTTGTCTTTTGGTAGCTCAACAGTCTTTTCTAGAAACACTAGTGTTGAGTAGTAGCACCATAATCTAACCACAATATGTTTCTTAGTACTGAAGCTAAATTAACCTAAAAACAGACCAAATTTAGAAATGTACTTTTCTTTACACGTCATGTGTAGTATTTTATATATTTTTTCTTTATGTGTCCCGGCTTGTTACAAAAGAAACAACCTTTAGTTTTATATTATTGTTTCTTGTGAGCTGGACCCTTAGCAGCTTCTGTATTCTTTCTATTTTTGCCCTTAAAGTTTGTCCTGTTAAGTGTGGGAATTGAATTCAAATTACAGATATTGCATCAGCATTAGCTGTAAAGAGAACAAAAAGTAAACAAACAAACATGCTCTAATTAATAACCAAAACTAATAGTCAAGTAAATTCAAATAATGGTGAAACTCATCTCAATGCCTAGTACACCGCTAATATAAGTCTTTGGACAATAATATTAACTGTAAGTGGTACTTTGATGTAATGATCAAATATTGACAATAACTTATGTGAAATAATAAGCTTATCTTTGGATCGGATTATTATTCACACGTAAACCTTATAATTGTCACACATTTATCACCACAGGTACGTGTACAATTCGGCTAAGTATTAACCTTCCTTTGGGCTGGCTAGTACTCGCATGAATGTACACAGACAAATATTCAACATCCCTCATAGGCTATCTATACAAGAGAGGTCACCTTTGGCGAAATCTTGTTTCAATGGGTCTAGTTAGTATGTTAGACAACTATTTTTAGTCATAATGAAGCACCAAAAAATTTGAATGATTATTAATTTTTTACATGAACGAATCATGACTAAATCCTTATATACATGAATGTACAAGATTATAATTCAAATAAGATAATCATAAATCATCTTATTAGATTCTACTGATGATATACATTAATAGATTACATCAAATAATCCATAAGAATTACGTTAAAAGAATAATTTACTGAAGATATACACGTCAATAGATTACATCAAATAAAATAAATAAATAATCATAGCATATAAGTCTTTTTTGTTGACTGAATCATGTAAATATGCCAAAAGATATCTTCTTTAATCATAACTAAAATTAGCCAAAAGATGGTGTTATCAAAATAATCATAACAAATCATAGACTTTATATAAATTAGTCATTCCCTCTTTGCTCAACCATATCAGAGTAAAAAAGAAGAAGATAGCAAGTTAGCAACATAAATATTCTGAAACATCTTTTCCAGTTTGCTATACTGTAACCAACAATGATTTTTATCAAACGAAGCATATAGGAACCTTTAAACTTCAAGAAAACAAAACAAGTAAAAATTGAACCAAAACATATTATTTATTATTTGGAAAAAGTGACTATAGTTTGAATAACAGTGGAGATGGAGGCATGAATAGTAGTTCCAACGCAACCACCCACAGAAGCAAAGTGACATTTATATCCATATAGGATAATGGAGAGTCAAATATTTTATGCTTAAAATCAAATTATTCATGTCCTAGTTATACCCATGATTTTCTTATAATTTTAGTGAAATGATATCTTCATCAAAATAAATAAATAAAATAGTTATGCAGTAAATGACATGGTTGGATGGTAATTTTTAGCCTAGAAAAATTGTCCATCCAAACTTTATATGGTAGTGGTAGGCCCCAAAATACTTGGACATTGCCAAATTAATTCCATTTAAAAATAGTAGTTCCAAAGCGCTGTGCCATATGAGTCGGTTGATTAAAAAAGGTGATTAAAAAGGTTGTCTTCCAAAGCACTGTGCCATACAAAATTTAATTAAAAAAAGGAAATATATATTACTCTCTGAAGTTTGGTCTATACCAATAACATCAATCATGGAAAATCTTACAGAACCACCAAATTTATAAAGAAGACAAAGTGATTTATCACTTCTGTAGTTTTGGTGAAGCAGAATTACATGATATAACAAGTAGTTGTTCACACGTATTGATTCTCAAAGTTACCGGTCCTCGGACGTCGACGACAAGCATGAAGTCATGACCGCCATATTTTAGTCAACTTTTTTTTTTTCTAGAAAAACACTAATATGAGTCTAAACTAGTGGATCATAAAACTTTAATCAAACCATCGAAATTCTAAATTAAATTAGATGGAACGATCTAGGATTGCTGAACAAGAAAAAAATAATTCTAAAACTTCGACTTCATAAATCAAACAAAAAGGCTCTGATACCAATTATTGAAAATTTAACCCGTTGATTCATGAGATGAAGATGATAAATTAATTAAGGAAGCATAGCTGAATCTATTGCTTTGCTTGATGGATCTTTTAGGTTTTGGTTCAAAACAGAAACCCGATTAAGACATATACAATTATTAAATACCCTCAATCTTATGTATATTTTATGATTAAAATGTGTATATTTTTGTGTATTTTTTAAAACAATAATTCTATATATGTGTTAAAATATATAAAACACATATATGTAATAAAATACTTATGTATGATAATTATAATTAAAGTATAATTTAATCACAAATTTAATTTTGGATCCAGCCTATTAATCAATAAAATTAGTCCAACCGAACAAACCGAATAACCAAAAAACTGAATCGATTATCGATTTGGTTTCGATTATGACTCATTTTGGTTTGATTTCGACTTTTTATTTTTAGAATTTCGGTTTATTCGATTTTAATTTATTTTGGTTCGGTTGAAGCCGAATAAACCGAATGTCCACCTCTATTAATATCCAGCCTTAGACAAGAAAGAAAAAGAGAGAGAGAAGAGGGTAGCAGGACTAGGAGCTTGATCCTAAGGATAAGCTTATCGGATAAACAAGTTGGAGTTTGTTTAGGGCCTATTTGGTTTCCTGAAAGTGGTAAGGATTTGGAGTGAAATGTAAAACTCGACTGAACTCATGCGAGTTCAGCCGTTTGGTTGCCAAGCGATAAACTGGATTTTTTTTGGATGGAATAGACAGGATGCACACAGTTTCTGTCTCCCCCAAATTCTACCACTTTCACATCCACTATTTTTTGATGGAAACTCCTCAGAAAACTCCTCAAGAGAGAGAAGTGAGAGAAAACTTGTTAGTAGACTCCGTCGAGCCACGTGTCCTCGCTCATCTGCGGAAGGAGATCCAAGGGAAGCTCTAGCATCAGATCTGGCGAAATAAAAGAGCGTGATGATAGAGGATGGCGCTCTGTAGAGGAGCGTCTGTGGAGGAGAGCATGTCGGCTGGAGAGAGCACGCCGACGAAAAAGAGCGCATCGACAGAGAATAGCGTACTGGCTGGAGAGAGCATGCGCACTGGCAGGGAAGAGCGCACTGGTTGGCAGAGGAGAGCACGTTGGCAGGGAAGATCGCAACAACGAGAGAGAGAGGCAGATGAGAAATGGGTTTAAACAAGTTTGTAAAGCGAGAAATTTCTGTGGAGAGTGAGTGGAATGGGTTTAGAGAATTGGAAAAGAGAATATATGTTTAATATATTTCTTCGTTTAGTTGTGTTAGTTAATTTAATTTAATTATGACAATTATTGTAACTATTTTTTTGCTCATTCAATTATGGTAGTTAATTTAATTATAAAATAAATAATTTAATGTGTCTTCCAATTATGATAATTAAGTTAATTTTTTTATTTAATTATGCGAATTAATTTAATAATGGGTCATCATATCTCCAACTAACATGCACTTTCAAAAATCATCCAAACAACCGATCTCGTTTTTTTTCCACTTTCGAAAATCATCTAAACAATGGAACCTTTTTTTTTCACTTTCATATCTTCCAATTCCACCAACCAAACAACTTTTGCAAAGTCAAAATTTATGCGTACACAAATTCCGTTTTTTAGGTAAACAAGTGCATGTATTTGGTTTAAACTTGCTCATTTTTATTTGTATATCTATCTAATATTTTAGACTAATAATTTAACTTTTTTTGACAGTGACTAATAATTTTCATTTGATATTAAGTTCACAGCATATTTATTTATTTGAAACGTAAGTTATGGACTGATAAACAAACTCTATTTAGACAAATTTGTCTATAATTCAGGCTAACAAGCATTTTACAATAAAATTGAGTTGCTGGCAAAGTCGCTGATCTCGCTTATATATATTGTTTTTTTTGTGTGTGTTTATATATGTGTATGTGTGAGAGAGAGTGTCACGACCCGATTCCAATGTTCTGGGTCCAGTCGGATCGTGTCAAGCATGCACCATTGTGAAACGATGACAGTAAGCTGTATCCATCAGTAGCAACTCAAGCACAACATTCTAAATGTGGAAATAAAACTTTATTTAAAATATTAAAATTGGAACCAATGTCTAACTGGAAATAAAACACACAAGCAGAAGAGTATTAAGTTATTACAATTGCTCTTTTATTACAACTTCAAAATTAAGGAAGAAAACTAAACAACTAAGTGCAGCTAGAACTCCTGGGCTCCTTGTCTGGGTTCAACTATCTCCTCCGAACCTAAGTCGGGTCCGTAGTAGGAACTAAAGGCAAGCTCCTCGTCGTCGCAGCACCTAAACTATTGATCTCCAGTCAAGAGGGGAGCAAGAACATATATATCCATTCTCGTATTTTAATAAATAACTAAAGAGACAAGAAGCAATTTTATAACATAATTTATTTTTCTAAATAATAATAAAGAAGCAGTGAAGCATTAAATTTTTGGAAATAAATATGATGCAACCTACAACTAGCAATAGTCTTTTGAGCATGCAGCATCCTGTAGCCGGCTGGAGATGGAGGCAATATGTGTTTTAGTGAACACGGTCCGGCTTCAACCCAAGTGAGATGGGACTTCAGCTATCTACAATGAGACAATAAGGGACTTTGACCACATGTGCTAACACTACTCCCCAATCCCAAGTCAATGAGTCAATCAAGCAATCAATCGGATCCGTGGGGGATCCCGTGAGTCAAATGTCGATACAATATGTCTAAGGATGCAATATTTTTAATTATCAACTAAAACACAAGTTTGAATAATATGAAACTTGTCTTGGTTTTCCAATACTTGTAAAGGAGACAAGGAAGTACGGCCTCAGACTTAGGCCCTGGAACCTACATTAATTTAATAATCCGATTTAGAAGGTTTTAACTAATAACGCCAACGATTAACTTAATGATCAATTTTATTATTAAGAATTTTTATATTTTTATAGAAAATAAATTATAATTATTTTTAATACTCTTAACCGCGTATTATAATTTATAACTGAAATAATTTTTCTAATAAACTATTTATTATAAATAATGTGAGAAATACTGTATTTTATTTATTAGCAAAAAAATAAACAGGTTTTTACAAACTAATATTCTAATTAGATTTACCTATATAAAATACCCGAAAAAATACTTTTGAAATTTAATAGTGTTTTATCTACATAAACTAACCATGGTATTTTAATAGATACTTTTAAATATATAAAAACATTTTAATAATTATAATAGTACGAGAATATTTTATTTAGAGATAATTAATATTTTAGGAACATATTTAAGGGTAGTAATTAAATACGGTCTTAAAACTTTATTTAATACGACACTAGTAATAATAATAATTGCTAACCAATCATTTTAATGAGTTTATACAAAAAATATTTTTTTATTAATAATTAATGAGAAAATATTTAATTAATTAAAACTAATATTTTATTCCAAGGGAACTATTAAACTACTGGTTACTATAGTTAAACCTACTACTAAATCTATGCTGTTAGGAATATTATAAGTTTTCGGGTTTCTATTTCCTAAGGCACAAAACAGTATAGTTATTATACAAAAATTTTGGTTCTAAAACCTAACTAGCTATCCCTATTTGATAGATTTTTATTCTGTCAGATTGGTCGGACATGTCAAGGTTCTCGTTGGGAAATAATAGAAGATTTATGTGGAATTTATCAGTAGTGGATGAAGGAGAACCGAAGGGTTGCCTCGACCTCAGGGTCACGCAAAGGTGACCGAACGGTAGGCATGCGCGAAATGGCGCACGCACGGGGGCTAGCGGACACTCGGAAAGTGCGCGGACGGCACGCGACGGTGCACGGCAGCACTGGCGGGCATTGGCGGCGCCAGGGATGCCGCGTAGGGGTGGCAAAGTCGGAGGAACGCCTTATGGGGGCTGGCGCACTGGCAGGCGCGGCCGACTGGGCGGCACAATCGGTTAGGCGACGCACGGGGCTAGCACGGCCGGCTGGTGGCATGAGAGAGGCCGGTCGATGGTCGGACGATGCGTCGAAAATGCCTCGAGTGGGGTGCCAAAATGTCCGGGGTATTACGGGGAACGTCAGGGCGTGGTCGAATTTGGAAGAAGAGGAGGTGGAGGGAGATATGGAGGTTTTGTGAAGGTTTGTGAAAAGAGGAAAATGGTTCTGAAGGTTTCTGCGGGAGAGATGTGTCACGACCCGTACCCTGATTAGGGGCACGAGAACGTAGGTACGTCCAGCCTATGCCGTAGTGTGGACGGTAGAACACTGTATAGGTCATCTATAACATCTAACAACAAGATATATAAACCTGTCATCTCCGCATGGAGGTATAATATAACATCTCAACTATATATCTCAATCACAAGTCTTGGAAAAATAGAGCATGATATGGAATCAGATAAAAGGAAGAAACTGAATATAAATAGAGTTATCACACCACACAAATAGATGTTCAACACAAATAAATACAAGTCCTGAATATAACTAAGTCTCAACTAACAATCGGAACAATCCGATACAAACTGAAAACTATAAATACTAGACTAGACTAGGCACCCTCTACTGGGCTAGATGCTTCTCGGGCTCCTAAATACCACCCTCGGGTGCCGCATAGAAGGTAGGGCAGTCCCCATCATCATCTGTAATATTTTCAACAGGTCCAGTCAGGACAGGAGCGAGAACAATACATCTCACGCAGTTCATATCATATTGGGAAATATAAAGCATAAAAAAGAGTAAGATACATGGACTGTAAAGAAATATATATGAAAATGAGATAGATTTGATAACTGGAAATATCTATATACATGATAAGTAAGAACTGTAAGTAACCTTTGATTTAGAGCATGAGATGGTTATATAAACGGGTTATGACATATACAATATTTCACAAGATTTCACAAGATTGTACAAGATAGGATTTTGATCACATAACCATTTCATACTCACCCTCCCCAATCAATACACAAGGATCCAGTCAAGTTACGTTACCTTGTACAAGAGGTTTTTATTATGTTTGCTCACATGATCATGAGAGTACAAGATTGCACAAGAGTATACATGAAAGTGGTGTACATGAAATATAAGATGTTCGTAAAAAACACATGACAACTGTAACGCCCCAGTCCCAAAATACGTAGGACTAGGAACGTAGACATGCCAGCTGTATTCATACGAAGTACGTAGGTCTCGTATGAATACATAAGCTGTAAAATGTAGTAATCTAAGACAAACTAAATCTCATCCACAATGAAAAGAATAATAATATGAATATCAATTCGAATATTTATGATACAATCGTTGGGCGGAGACAAAGTCCACTACCAACTATCACAATGAAAGAAATGTACATGAATCAAAAAATGGAAAGGCGAACCAAGCACAATCGTCTTCGGAAGAATGGAGAAGACCACGACCTTGGCTAGGATACCTGCAGAAAACATGAACACACACCTGGGGAAAAACCAGGTCCTCAGAGGGACGTAACAAGATACATAAAAATAATACCATGATGAACTGTAAATGATACATGATAAAGAAAAGACCACATGCTCCAACACAATGGAACCTAACCATCTAGGTGTAATGCAAGTCGAAAACTATACTGGAACGTATAAGTGGGTAGGAATAAAGCATAGCATCCACTAGAGGCTTTCGCATGAACTAGTATACGTCTCTGACCGTATCTGACTACGTGGTCAGGGCCGTGCAATGGATATATCCCCTAGTTCATACTTTGCATCGCTAGCATACCTCCTGACCGTATCTGACGTCGTGGTCAGGGCCGTGCAATGGATATATCCTCTAGCGACACACCCATAACAGGGAAACCATGAACCCATAACCGGGCAATCTAAAAGGCTTTGGGCTAGCTCATACGTCCCAGTAGTTTTTTTCGCCCATGTATCACACAAGTCATATCCATGTCTTGGCGATCCATATCTCTATGCAAGTCGCTATCTAGACTCCGCTAATCCATAAATGAACCGGCACACGAACCGCCCGTATCGGTAGAAAGTCGAATACGTAGGTTCGTGTCGACTCAATGATCCTCACTCATGTGTCGTGTATGAGACGTGTCAACATGTCAAAGAAGTTATGAAGCATAACTTCAACACACCGGGAAAGTCTGCTACCACATATGGTCCACACACACACACACGCACACACACAAACATCGATATACATATCGATGGCACCCAAGTCATACTTGGACATACTCTTACTAATGTAAAAACACTAGCAACATATAAAATATCATGAATCAAATGTAGATACAAGATGGCAAGGTATCTTGCCTGGTAGGACGCCTGGTGTGCTGCAATGATCAAGGTGGCACGATCTGCGACTCTGGTGCAACAACTGTACAAGATGACTTCTGTTGGCGACACGGATGGTTCCATTGGGTCTAGATGGGTCAAATTGGTTAGGATGGACATATGGTAGGACAGAATTGGCGAGGGAATAGCATAAAAGAAATTTGTCATAGATAGGAGGATAATCAAAGAAAACTTGATAATGATAATATATATATATACGAGTTTCGAAAACTATTTATAATATTCAAAAGTTTTATAATCTTTTTATAAGGAGAATAATGTAGACGATATTTGAAAATAGCGAAATAAATTCGTCTAAATTAAATCCCAAAAATATGCTTATAGATAATAGCTACACTTATATACAAAATATCTTAAATAAATATCGTAAATATTTATAACTCGTTTAGGTCAAGGCATATAAAATAACCTTGTAAAGGATTCCGCATATATAACAA
Organism: Iris pallida; assembly: GCA_029216955.1. Lineage (NCBI taxonomy): Eukaryota > Viridiplantae > Streptophyta > Magnoliopsida > Asparagales > Iridaceae > Iris > Iris pallida. The sequence goes on along the minus strand of JANAVB010014596.1, from coordinate 2,417,518 downwards.
TACTTTGAAACTAGTGTAAATTTTACTAATAATATCACCAAAAATGATAATAATAATCATCATTATTATTATATACCATATGAATCCTATATATAACTAGTTTTCGAAAAACAATACTACAATAAAAAGTAAACAATAAAAATTTCATAACATTAATAATATTAATATTAATAATATTAAAGTAGTCAACTAAGGAAACACAAAATTTAACACCAGGATAATAATAATAATAATAATAATAATAATAATAATAATAATAATAATAATAATAATAATAATAGTAATAAAATATCAAAAGGATTCCTCTACACAGTAAACAACAGTGCTAAAGTAATCAAACAAAAATAATAATAATAATAATAATAATAATAATAATAATAAATAATAATAATAATAATAATAATAATAATAATAATAATATTGAGGATGATGATGATAGTAATAGTACTAAGAGGCTATGCTAATAACAATAACAACAAATAAATAAAAAAAACCAAGTCCCAATAATTCTGCTGTATCCTCTCATTAAAAAGTAAAAATAAAATAAAAAAACAAAAAAATCAAAACCATATTCACAGAACAAAATTCTCACTGAAAGGAAGGAAGAGAGAGAGAGAGATGTAGAGAAGGGGGCAGGGACAGAGAGGCAGTGGGAGGAGAGAGGATAAGTGGGGAGCGGAGGGGGGCGAGCGGTGGTCCGGTGGCTCGAGGCGGGCTCGGCCGGAGGGAGGAGATCGGAGTCTCGGGGCGGTGAAGGGAAGAACTAGGCGGGGTCTCGCCCACGGAAGGGAAACGCGGGTGGCGGAGATCCAGTGGGGCGGACGCGCTGTGGCTAGGCGCGGACTCGCCGGAGCTCGGAGGTTGGGCTCGGTGGTCGCGGCGAACGGCGGGATCGGAGGAAGAGGAAGTGGCTGGGTCGGGAAGAGGAAGCGGGAGGCGGAGTCGCCGGCGCCGGAGCGCGGCCGGGTCGGGACGCGGCGGCAACGCGCCTGGGAAGGTGGTGACGGCGCGGGGATGGAGCGGTGAGGGCTCGGCCTGAGCTCGCCGGAGGGACGGCGGAGCGACACGCGGCTCAGGTGAGGTCTAGGGTTAGGTTTTATTTTTTTAGGGTTTGGGTTGGGTTTGCCGGCCACGGCGGGGTGGCCGGTTTGATTTGGGGGCGGCCACGGCGGTGGTGCCGGGCAGGGACGATGGTGGTTTTGGTGGATGCGGTATGGTGGCGTGGTGGTTGGATTCTGGTGGTGTGGTGGTGATGATGGAGAAGATGGCGGTGGCGAGTCCGGGGCTGCGGTGGTAGCCGCGGGGGCCGGTGGCAATGAGTATGGTGGTGATGGGTTGGGCCGGGGTTGGCCAGGGCTGGTTAGGTAGTCGACGGAAGTGGAAGTGGTGGCGGCAATTTCGGTCGGGACATGGAGCTTCGGTGGTGGATTTGTGTGCTGTCGGTGAGGGTCGGGACGGGGTGCCGGACAGGGAGAAGGAACGGGTTAGGTTTAGGATTTGGTATTGTGTCGGAGGTTTGTGTCCTGCGAGACACGGAGTGAGTTGACGTCCGGGGTTGTCGGACGCGGATAGAAAAATATTGTACATGTAAAAAAAAAAGAATATAATGGATGGGTAGGGCACAGACACGATGCACGTAGATTTGTGGAGAAAATTATTGTGGATCCATAATAAATTGGAGGAGTACCTGCCTATTTATAGGATGTGGAAATTCCCAGTTGGATAGAATTAGGATTATTTAAATCCAAACTAGATATTTCATAATTAATTTAAAATCACTCAAATTCAAATCAAAAATCTAATTCAAATCTAATTAATTTGAATTAAATTTTTAGTTTAAAATGAATAGGAAAAATCAAATTTCAAATATTTAATTATTTAAATAAATGCATAAATTCAAATCAAGATTTAAAATGGACACAAAATTTTCAAATATATTTTTCCAAAAATACCGATAATAATAATTTCGAAAATAATAAATATTTATAAATATCCTTTTTGAATAAATTATTATTATAAATAAATTTCGAAAATTATATGTTTATTTAAAATAAACTAGCAAAAAATTTTATGAATTATGTGCATGCACTAAAAATATTATTTATTCTAAACAAAAAGCTTTTCATAAATAAAATCATAAATTTAGAAAATTTTGGTAGCTAAATTAAATATTACATATATTATTTTGAAACCATAAAAATATTTTTCTAAAAATATGTACGTTCGCACATATTCGCACTCGTCGAACAAATTCAAAAAACGAACTTCCGTACAATACGACTACGTGACGTACAATACAAAATTTTAAATCAGTACTAAATTTAATAATAAAAAAAATATAGTAGAAATTTAGGGGTTTTACATCCTACCCAACTTAAAAGAATTTCGTCCTCGAAATTAAGAATTCGTAGGGGTGAGAAAGCACAACGGTAGATAGAAGGGTTCGAAATTTATATGGTCGTAGTTTAGGTTGAGGATATGATTAAGGGACGATTGTAATCACTTCTTAAATTCAAGTGATTAGAAAGTCAAAATTGTAGAATTAGGGTCGAGGGAAAGGTCGAGGAGTTTATGATGAAGACATAACAATGTCGAGTGGTAATGGTCTTAATTGATAGGACAACTAGAGGAATTTCAAGTACAAGTGCCTTCGTCCTTCCAAAATCGGTGAAGGCGAAAGCGATTTAAGGAGTTCAATTACGAATACGTGGTTCAAAGGCGGTCGTATAGATTTCAAAAGAATCGTCAAAGCAGTCGTGGATGGGATTCTAAAGGACAAGTTTAGCTATGTCCCCATCCACAAAGAGTAATAGACAAAAGCGAACCAAAGTGCACTTGGTTGATCAGACCATTATGCACCGGTTCTGATTAGACGATAAGCTAGCGAGCGCTCAATAGCATATGTCATGAACAAACTCGATAAAGAATAAGCTTGCAGAAACTAGGCTACATTAGCATCATTAGTAAAAACAATAAATACATAGGTACGAGAGATTAAGATTTAAGGAAGGTAGAATGATTCTAAGTCATACGGTCGTCCTATAGTCTTCTTGTCCAAGTCCTTGGTTGGCTAGACGGGTTAGGTCCTCTAGATTCTAGGATCTAAATAAGCTTGCTACTATAGGTTGCTAGTTCATAAGGTATTCTACCCAACTTAATTTAAACTAATGGTGTTTGGGACAGCTAACTAATAGGGTCAACCTCTAGTAAGCACGAAGGAAGGATAATGATAGAAGGAATCAAGCAAGATGCAATCGATGAGTCAAACGATAGATTGAAGAAAGTGGTCAAGTATGTGGATGAGATCCTAGACTTCTAATCCTATACGCAGGCTTGCTTGGTACGGTAAAGTAACAAAACAATTTATTTTGACCTGCATGGGCCACCACAAAAATATGTAACGCCCCAGTCCCAAAATACGTAGGACTAGGAACGTAGACATGCCAGCTGTATTCATACGAAGTACGTAGGTCTCGTATGAATACATAAGCTGTAAAATGTAGTAATCCAAGACAAACTAAATCTCATCCACAATGAAAAGAATAATAATATGAATATCAACTCAAATATTTATGATACAATCGTTGGACGGAGACAAAGTCCACTACCAACTATCACAATAAAAGAAATGTACATGAATCAAAAAATGGAAAGGCGAACCAAGCGCAATCGTCTTCGGAAGAATGGAGAAGACCATAGCCTTGGCTAGGATACCTGCGGAAAACATGAACACACACCTGGGGAAAAACCAGGTCCTCAGAGGGACGTAACAAGATACATAAAAACAATACCATGATGAACTGTAAATGATACATGATAAAGAAAAGACCACATGCTCCAACACAATGGAACCTAACCATCAAGGTGTAATGCAAGTCGAAACTATACTGGAACGTATAAGTGGGTAGGAATAAAGCATAGCATCCACTAGAGGCTTTCGCATGAACTAGTATACGTCTCTAACCGTATCTGACTACGTGGTCAGGGCCGTGCAATGGATATATCCCCTAGTTCATACTTTGCATCGCTAGCATACCTCCTGACCGTATCTGACGTCGTGGTCAGGGCCGTGCAATGGATATATCCTCTAGCGACACACCCATAACAGGGAAAGCATGAACCCATAACCGGGCAATCTAGAAGGCTTTGGGCTAGCTCATACGTCCCAGTAGTTTTCCCCGCCCATGTATCACACAAGTCATATCCATGTCTTGGCGATCCATATCTCTATGCAAGTCGCTATCTAGACTCCGCTAATCCATAAATGAACCGGCACACGAACCGCCCGTATCGGTAGAAAGTCGAATACGTAGGTTCGTGTCGACTCAATGATCCTCACTCATGTGTCGTGTATGAGACGTGTCAACATGTCAAAGAAGTTATGAAGCATAACTTCAACACACCGGGAAAGTCTGCTACCACATATGGTCCACACACACACACGCACACACACAAACATCGATATACATATCGATGGCACCCAAGTCATACTTGGACATACTCTTACTAATGTAAAAACACTAGCAACATATAAAATATCATGAATCAAATGTAGATACAAGATGGCAAGGTATCTTGCTTGGTAGGACGTCTGGTGTGCTGCAATGATCAAGGTGGCACGATCTGCGACTCTGGTGCAACAACTGTACAAGATGACTTCTGTTGGCGACACGGATGGTTCCATTGGGTCTAGATGGGTCAAATTGGTTAGGATGGACATATGGTAGGACAGAATTGGCGAGGAAATAGCATAAAAGGAATTTGTCATAGATAGGAGGATAATCGAAGAAAACTTGATAATGATAATATATATATATACGAGTTTCGAAAACTATTTATAATATTCAAAAGTTTTATAGTCTTGTTATAAGGACAATAATGTAGACGATATTTGAAAATAGCGAAATAAATTCGTCTAAATTAAATCCCAAAAATATGCTTATAGATAATAGCTACACTTATATACAAAATATCTTAAATAAATATCGTAAATATTTATAACTCGTTTAGGTCAAGGCATATAAAATAACCTTGTAAAGGATTCCGCATATATAACAATACTTTGAAACTAGTGTAAATTTTACTAATAATATCACCAAAAATGATAATAATAATCATCATTATTATTATATACCATGTGAATCCTATATATAACTAGTTTTCGAAAAACAATACTACAATAAAAAGTAAACAATAAAAATTTCATAACATTAATAATATTAATATTAATAATATTAAAGTAATCAACTAAGGAAACAAAAAATTTAACACCAGGATAATAATAATAATAATAATAATAATAATAATAATAATAATAATAATAATAATAATAATAATAATAATAGTAATAAAATATTAAAATGATTCCTCTACACAGTAAACAACAGTGCTAAAGTAATCAAAATAATAATAATAATAATAATAATAATAATAATAATAATAATAATAATAAATAATAATAATAATAATAATAATAATAATAATAATAATAATAATAATAATAATAATAATAATAATAATAATAATATTGAGGATGATGATGATAGTAATAGTACTAAGAGGCTATGCTAATAACAATAACAACAAATAAAAAAAAACCAAGTCCCAATAATTCTGCTGTATCCTCTCATTAAAAAGTAAAAATAAAATAAAAAAAACAAAAAAAATCAAAACCATATTCACAGAACAAAATTCTCACTGAAAGGAAGGAAGAGAGAAAGAGATGTAGAGAAAGGGGGCGGGGACAGAGAGGCAGTGGGAGGAGAGAGGAGAAGTGGGGAGCGGAGGGGGCGAGCGGTGGTCCGGTGGCTCGAGGCGGGCTCGGCCGGAGGGAGGAGATCGGAGACTCGGGGCGGTGAAGGGAAGAACTAGACGGGGTCTCGCCTACGGAAGGGAAACGCGGGGTGGCGGAGATCCGGTGGGGCGGACGCGCTGTGGCTAGGCGCGGACTCGCCGGAGCTCGGAGGTTGGGCTCGGTGGTCGCGGCGAACGGCGGGATCGGAGGAAGAGGAAGTGGCTGGGTCGGGAAGAGGAAGCGGGAGGCGGAGTCGCCGGCGCCGGAGCGCGGCCGAGTCGGGACGCGGCGGCAATACGCCTGGGAAGGTGGTGACGGCGCGGGGATGGAGCGATGAGGGCTCGGCCTGAGCTCGCCGGAGGGACGGCGGAGCGACACGCGGCTCAGGTGAGGTCTAGGGTTAGGTTTTATTTTTTTGGGGTTTGGGTTGGGTTTGCCGGCCACGGCGGGGTGGCCGGTTTGATTTGGGGGCGGCCACGGCGGTGGTGCCGGGCAGGGACGATGGTGGTTTTGGTGGATGCGGTATGGTGGCGCGGTGGTTGGATTCTGGTGGTGTGGTGGTGATGATGGAGAAGATGGCGGGTGGCGAGTCCGGGGCTGCTGTGGTAGCCGCGGGGGCCGATGGCAATGAGTATGGTGGTGATGGGTTGGGCCGGGGTTGGCCAGGGCTGGTTAGGTTGTCGACGGAAGTGGAAGTGGTGGCGGCAATTTCGGTCGGGACAGGGAGCTCCGGTGGTAGATTTGTGTGCTGTCGGTGAGGGTCGGAACGGGGTGCCGGACAGGGAGAAGGAACGGGTTAGGTTTAGGATTTGGTATTGTGTCGGGGGTTTGTGTCCTGCGAGACACGGAGTGAGTTGATGTCCGGGGTTGTCGGATGCGGATAGAAAAATATTGTACATGTAAAAAAAAAGAATATAATGGATGGGTAAGGCACAGACACGATGCACGTAGATTTGTGGAGAAAATTGTTGTGGATCCATAATAAATTGGAGGAGTACCTGCCTATTTATAGGATGTGGGAATTCCCAGTTGGATAGAATTAGGATTATTTAAAATCCAAACTAGATATTTCATAATTAATTTAAAATCACTCAAATTCAAATCAAAAATCTAATTCAAATCTAATTAATTTAAATTAAATTTTTAGTTTAAAACGAATAGGAAAAATCAAATTTCAAATATTTAATTATTTAAATAAATGCATAAATTCAAATCAAGATTTAAAATGGACACAAAATTTTCAAATATATTTTTCCAAAAATACCGATAATAATAATTTCGAAAATAATAAATATTTATAAATATCCTTTTTGAATAAATTATTATTATAAATAAATTTCGAAAATTATATGTTTATTTAAAATAAACTAGCAAAAATTTTTATGAATTATGTGCATGCACTAAAAATATATTTATTCTAAACAAAAAGCTTTTCATAAATAAAATCATAAATTTAGAAAATTTTGGTAGCTAAATTAAATATTACATATATTATTTTGAAACCATAAAAATATTTTTCTAAAAATATGTACGTTCGCACATATTCGCACTCGTCGAGCAAATTCGAAAAAACGAACTTCCGTACAATACGACTACGTGACGTACAATACAAAATTTTAAATCAGTACTAAATTTAATAATAAAAAAATATAGTAGAAATTTAGGAGTTTTACAACAACTGTATCTGATGCACCCCGAGGGAGATAACATCGCATGACAAGATCCAAATAGTACCAATCCGTGATAATAATGTGACAGCATCATGTAAAGTAATCTAGAGCAAGAATATAAATTCTAACAAGTATGGAATGATCAGAGAATGTACTCGTCTGTCACCCTGTATGACTGATATGAATAGATATCCGAACTGGTGTCACAGAGTCCTATTTAGAGTAAAACAGGTTATGATGTATTAAAAAATAAGGCAATTGAAGTGTATGATACAATCTATATGATTTCTACGTCAATCTAGACCAAGGTCAACTCTGAGTCAACCCTGGTCAACTGGCTAGGTCAAATTAGGTCAACAAGTCCAGATTGGTCAAACTAGGAGTCCAACTAGGTCATACTAACTCACACTAAGCCAAACTAAGTCACACTAGGTCAATCTAAGTCAAACTTAGTCAATAAGGTCATGCCATGTCCAATTAGGTCACACAAAGTCAACTATGTCAAACTAGGCCTAACAAAGTCAAACTAGGTCAATTAGTCAACTCTAGTCAACCTAGACTACAAGTTCAAGTCTAGCCCAATCCCATATCATATAACCCATATACTAAACCTAACCAAACCTAGGCTATCATCCCCACACATTCACAAGGTTTCACAAGTTACCACAAGCAAGTTATATATATATATATATATATATATATATATATATATATATAATGTATATAGGCATATATCTATAGGCCTCCATATGTATAGGCATTCATATACATAGGTATTGAGGGATAGAGAGGGGGAGAGGTTGGTTGTGTGGTAGATAAAAGTGTCAATGTGGGTATAGCATATGTATACAAGTGTAAAGAGTGTGGGAGTGGAATGTGTTCTCAGTTTCAGGTTTACATAAAATTTATATAGGATACTTATGAATGAACTCAATAGATTAGGTAACTCAATTAACATTATAACTCAAACGCAGTCAACCACCTTCTTCCAATCTCAAATTTCTTTTATTCATTCTCCGATCTTTTCAGTTTAATCATTGATAATGAACTTAAATTCGAGAAAACAATTAAATATATACATAACCTATTCATCAAAACATTACAAACCTAACTTATATCAATCTCAGGTTTTCTTATACCAACCCATGTTTTCCTGTTTTTGAATTGGACATTGAATCCAATATCTCAGTTCAGTTCTTTTTCAGTGCATAGACATATGTAAACCAGCCACAGTTGATAGGTGAAACCCATTCTCATTTTAAAATATCAGTAAACCTTTGAACTTAACATCAACCCAACTCAGTTACAATCAATAAAACCCATTTTTATTTCACTAGTTTATATTCTGAGGTTATATCTCAGGTTTGCATTATCTTTGCAAACCCCAACCCCTCTCATCTATACATACACATAAATATCTATACATATACATATAGACATATATATATATATATATATATATATATATATATATATATATATATATATATATATATATATATATATAATATAGACATATTCAGGCATATATATACATACATATGCACAAGGATATCTGAACATTAGGGAAAATGGATATCTAGAAATCAAGTGCCTGATCTCAAAACTTAGTACCTGGACTGATTTAGTATCTGTTGCATCTAGTAGAGACCTAATCCTATGTGAACTTGATTGGGCTCTAAGATAGAACAGAGGATTAGGTGGGTCATTCGAAATGCAGGAATCTCTGAGAAATATAAACTCTACACATTAATTCAAAACTGAAAAAACTTGACAGGTATCAGAATACTCTCATAAAACCCAATTTGAATATCAAAACAATTTGAAAACCCAAAACAGTGATAAACAGACACGTGTCCCAAGTGTACGTGTCATATGGGAGTATTCTCATGTCCAAACAGTGGACACGAAGTGTCCAAAATAAAAAGAAACAATGTATCAGGAAACAGACTAAGTATTCCTCGTGCACGCGTGTCGTGGCCTCGTGCACACGACACACGACACACGACACACGACACATGAGGCTCTGTGCTCGTGTCCCAGTGTTCGCCCAGAGTAGGGCTACACAATCGTGTCCCTAACATGAGTCTACGTCGTGTCTACAAAGGACACGAGGGCCGTATCAGAGCCACTACTCCTGTGTGTGCGTGACAGTGTAAATTTAGTACATGTGTGTTTTTGTGTCCAACACGACACGAGGAGTCGAAAAACTTGGGGAGTTACTTTCAGTCACTGCCCCGACCTCCACACCAATTTTGGTGGGTCACATGGCCTGTACAGTGAGCACGACACGTGTGGCAGCAGGACATCGAGACACTGTCTCGTGCTGCGTATCCGTGTCAATTTTGACACGAAA